>ML779191.1:905663-916225 GCA_009831015.1 Picea engelmannii
ATCATCAACAACATGCAGCATATGTACAGTAAAAGTAAAAACCATCAGTCACACATAAAGTACACACAGAGACAGATTTTCACGAGGAAACCCATAAAGGGAGAAAACCTCTTCTTCTTCGAAATGATAGGCAGTCTTTTGCAATTATGTACATCATTTATAATTGAGAACAAACTCAATGTGAGGCTGCTACCTTTGTTTTACAAGATGCAACTTGTTTGAGAGCTCCAACTCTCTGGTTTCTCTAGCACCCACTAGAAGAAAGCACCAACTCCCTGAGTATTCCAACACCAACTGGATGGAAGAACTAACTTCCTGAATGTTCCAGCACCAACTGGATGGAAGCACCAACTTCCAGTTACACAGGTTCCAACCTGAATAACAAAGAACACCTGTTCTCCCTAGCACCACCCTGCCACCCTTGTTTCTCTGGATGCAACCAGATGGAAGCTGCAACTTCCTGCGTTCAAGCACCCACTTGAACTTCTAAGTAAAACTGTCCTCCCGAGCACCTCCCAACCACCCTTAAATATCAAATAATGAATACACAGACAACTACACAGATAAACCAATTCTTACCAGTCTTTCTCTGTATCTAACCTTTAACAAATTGTTCTGCAATTCTTCTCTTCTTCTGTTTGTTGAGCAGGTCTACTCTGCATCAACTTTTTCTGTTCATTTTTCTCTGCTTCTGCTTTGCTTCTGCTCTCCATTTCATATCTCGATACACATTTTCTCAATTGCTTATTATACCTCTACTCATTTTCTTTTTCTTACTGTTTATTCATTTTCTCTTCAGAACAGCCAACTCGACACAGTCTGTTTCAACTTCTTTTATGCACTCGAACAGACGATTCAACTTCCCATCTCCTTCGACAAGAACAGTGACAACTGTCCCTGTAACTGAAACGTTAACACCTTTACAATCATGAGTCTGTTTCACTTAACATAATCGTAACAGAGGAGTTAACTGCAAGAAAGAACGGTAACCCTCCGATCACAATCAAGGTTTATCCGCATCGTTGGATAATCTTTATTGTTCTTGCCTTTTAAATAGGGTTTCAGTGTTTCGGCATTTCTTTGCCCAAGTGTCTCGACACTTTCACATCATGAACTCCGAAACTCCGAAATGGAGCTTATCTAGACAGACTTCTTCTCTTCCCGTGACCAAGGGCTGTGACCAAGGCTTTATGTGAAAGGTGCTTTTGCGATTTCGCATATCGCGAAATTGGGATCCTTGTTGCATTTGTTTCTTTTCCTCTCTATTTCGCGATTCGCGAAACTCCGATATGGGGTGTGATCAACGATCCAGGTTTGATCTTGGCTCAATGACTGCGATTGAATCGCAATATCGCGTATCGCGATTTTGGAAGTCTTGTTGAATTTGTTCACATACCACTCCATGTTGCGATCCCTGAATCTCCGACACAAACTGGAATCAACAGTCTAGAATCTGATCTCCTTTTAATGGCTGTGATTGAATCGTGATTTTGCATATCGCGAAATTAGGGTTTTCATTGCATTGTGTTCTTTGCATATTGAAATCCCAATCCCCAAAACTCCGACACAAACTAGAATCAACGATCTAGAATCTGATCTTCTTTTAACGGCTGTGATTGAATCGTGATTTCACATATCGCGAAATCAGGGTTTTCGTTGCATTGTGTTCTTTGCATATTGAAATCCTGATCCCCGAAACTCTGACACAGGATGTGATCAACGGTCCAGATCTCTTCTGAATTTAACGGCTGCGATTACGTTGTGAAATCGCATATCGTGATTTCGGGGTTCTTGTTGTCAAGAGATTTTGGCATTTCAAAATCCCGATCCGCGAAACTTCGATAAGGAGTTAAATCAACGATTTAGATCAACCTAGATCTCGACGGCTCAGATTAGATCACGATTTTTCACGTTGCAATTACTCCCACTTCTCCTTGTACTTTAAAGAGCGTGCAGGTTATCCTTGATCCGACGATGGTCGGGTCTTGCGCTTGGATCTAATGACTGAGCTCTGTTCTCCTCTTCATTGTTTTCATTCAGATCTGATGGCCTTCGTTCTTTCGAGAAATTTGAAAGGGATCCAACGGTCACTGACTCTTCTCCTCAACCACAACTGTACTTTCCATCAATGACAAGTATACACTACCTGTTCTTTGTCTATTACATATTTACCAACATAAGTTTACCCCTTTTTCGGCCCTGAGGAGCTAAAATTACGAAAAAGGGCCATTCTCCTTAGTTTTGGTTTATCTCTTTTTTGGGCCTTGGAGATTATTTACAAAAAAGGACACCCTTGGAGTCTTCTTTAAGCCCTTTTCAGACTCCCTAAATAGGAAAATATCATCGAGTGATCTTGTTTCTTTCACACTCATTAATAGCTCTAGAAAGAACAATTATTTGGCATAAGTTTAACCCTTTTCCATCTAATAGATTATCTAGGAAAAAGGAATACATCAGGGGATACGTCCCATCGGGTGAGTTTTATTCAGTATTATTTTATCCCTTTTTCGGGCATGGGGAACTAAATTTACGAAAAAGGAACTAAATTTCTCCTTGGTATAAGTTTAAACCTTTTCTGGACCTCAGAGACTCATCTTACGAAAAATGTGTACCTGAGAAGGTTCGTCTCGCCGAGAGAGTATTCCCAAGTTTTGTTTTATCCTTTTTTCAGGCTTGGGGGTCTAAATGTACGAAAAAGAACACTTTGGAATTTTCTTTTAGTGTTTTTCAAACTCTCTAAAAATGAAAAACCATCGAGCTTACCTTCTCAGGGATATTAAAACCTTACATTGAAGGAGTCTCATTTTTTCCGTCTGTAATCGCATTGCATGTCTCATTCTTGCATCTTTGGCCTAATGTTGGCTCCATTTTGTTGTTACTGAACCTGTAGAGAAATCCTTAGGTGAAATCCTTGTCGCATTTTTTCCTTTGAGATCTGACACCTTGACCCATGGAGGAATTTTCCCGAGTGTCCTTATCCTGCACATGCCTCCTTGCACTGAGCATCAGTATGTTCCATGCGCTTGGAACTATATTTATTTCCAACGACACTCATTCCTCCTTTGTAATGTATCATTCTTTTATTATTTTTCAAAATCATTAGATATGTGAAAAAGACAAAAAAAAATCAAATATTCCAAAAACAGGGGACAGGGAAACATTTTATTTTATTGGCAAAAATCTAGTCACCCTTGGAAAAATCACATCCTTCAGTTTGTTCTACAATAATTGGGATTTAGTATGACCTTAGGAGGTTGTTCTCATTACATAGAGTTGTGTCCTCCTCTGTTTGGTTACTCTTCCAAACATTTGGATAGTTTTTGGTGCCTCCTGTGCCACAGACTTATGTTAATAACATGTTGCCTGAGCCTTTTCATATGTTGTTTTCTTGTCCAAGGGAAAGTATTACAACCTGATTTGGCCATTCTACGATAAGTCTCTTGACCTTCATGAGTTGGCCATCCCAAGAGTCTTGTCAATTTCACATTCAGAATCAATGAGGTTTGATGCCTAATGTTCGAGATCCTCCATTCTTTTCACAATGGCTTGTCAAAGACCTCAGGGTAGTGAGTCTTACACTCCTATTATATTCCTACCTTAGTTTTGAATATCTTGAAAACATTGCTAGAGTTATGCAGTTATCATCTCCAGCTACAAGCATTGATGCCTCCTAAAGATCCATATGACATTGTATTTGTATCTCTTCTGATGATTTTGAGATGTAGATATATTGTGTAGTCTTCACGGCTACGTTATTTATATTGGAATACACATTAGTCATGTAGCCATGATTACTATATATGACATGGATATGTTGTGTACTTGATTGGCAGCCATGCTTAGTTTGTCCTGATCATGGGTATGCCCACATCGGTGATTATTATTATGATATTGCAGATGACATGCTCATAGATACTCATCTGGGGTCACTCGACTCCAATTATTTCCCACTTCATTAAATATGTTGTAATTTATTTCATCCATCATTTTCTCTTCTGACCTCACACATTAGGGGCAATTTGTTATATCTCAAAATGCCACTACTATGCATTTATGATGTTGTCCTACTCATTCACACATATGCCAACCATTTTTGTTGGAGTTCCTCTTAAAAACACTTTTTTTTCATGGTGTACGTGCCCTGATACATATTCAGAGAATGTACATACACTAGTTGCATACCTGAATGCCTGCATGCATACACTAGTTGCATACCTGAAAGCCCACGTACACTTTAAAAAATTGCAAAAAATAATAAATTCCACGCTTTCTGACGTAGTTTACCGGCTATTTTGGGTTGCACAACCATTTTACCTCTTGTATCCCTTTTGAAAACCAAATAACCATCATTTATCCATATAAAAAGGGCCCTAGGGGGGTCATTTGGATATATGAAAGAAGAGGAAAGTGAACTCTGCCAAAATTTCTCCCTTGTATTCCAAGCCTTTTTGCATCCTTCTTTGAGTTTCATCCTCAACATTCCTGACCATTCATTCTCCCTATACAATCCATCCCTTTTCCCTATATTTTCATGTTGGTTGTGAGGATAGAATATTGGGAATAGTGCACTTGGAGTCAAAGAAGAGGAACCTAGGCGAGGTTCATGGAGCGGCATCAGCAAGATTCAGGTTGTAACTTCCAATCTTGTAATTAATAAAAGAGAAATCTTCTTGTCCCAGATCTATGTGTCTTGATGTTTACATTTATAAATGGTTTTCATGAATATCTAGACTTTTAAATATGATATTGATAGTTATGCATATGCTATTATAGTTTGTTCTGTAGAGTTGTTTTAGGCCAACTTTGGGAGGAGGCCTGCAATCTTAGAATGGACTGCGATAGGAATGGATCTACAATGGATGGAAGGAATTGAGGTACATATTTCGATCTTCTCTCCCTTCCCTTAATTATCATTAGGTATTGTTGGATTTGGGTAGAATAGAATCTTTTATGTCTTTTAAGGTGTCAAGGCTCTGTCAAAACACAAACCTTCATAAATTTGTTCAAAGAATACAAAGATATTTTTTTCTAGACCTATGATTACCTCAATATTTATGACACAAATATCATCCAACATATAATCCCCATGAAGCCTCAAACAAAACATTTTCAACAAAATTTGAGAAAAATGCATCCAAACTTGGAACCACATGTAAAGGTAGAACTAAACACGCTATTGGAAGGAAGAATAATCTTCTCAATCAAGCATACCCAATGGATTGCTAATCTTGTGCTTGTAAGGAAGAAAAACGGGGACATAAGACTTCGTGTTGAATTCAAATATATGAATAAAGCCTATGAAATGGATAACTATCTTGTGCCACCTATGGAACAAATCTTGCAATGTGTTTCTGGTTCTAAAATTCTTTCATTATTAGATGGATTTTCTAGTTATAATCAAGTCCTATTTTCCTATGCTAACCAACTAAAGACTACTTTCTAAACTAAATGGGGAACTTATGCTTATAAGAAAATTCCATTTGGATTAATAAATGCAAGGGAAACCTTTCAAAGATCCATGGATATTGAATTCATAGGGATAATTGGTGAGTGTGTATTGGTATGTCTGGATGATGTTAATGTCTTCTCTAAAGACAAAAGAGATCACATCACTCTTCTGAGGAAAATCTTTAACATGTGCAAGAGGTATGGAATTTCTTTGAATCCAAAAAAATTGTTTTTGCAATAAATTAAGGTAGACTTTTAGGATTCATTGTATCTAAATATGGCATGATGATTGAACCTGAGAGAACTGAAGTCATCTCAAAAATTCCTTACCCCCATAACAATAAATCTATGCAGTCATTCCTTGGGAAGATTAATTTTGTGAGAAGGTTTGTTTGAATATTTACTAAGACTTTCAAACTCCTTCAAGACATGATAAAGAAGAATGCAAATTATAAATGGGGATCCAAGGAAAATAATTCATTCAAAAAAAATCAAGGAATAGATAACACGATCCAATGCAGTGATGAGTCTAGAATTCAACAAATATTTCATACTCTATACATTTTCTTCTTATATTGCATTTCCATCTATCCTAACACAGAAGAACAATGAAATAAATGAATTCCCAATTGCATTTATGAGTTCAGGGCTGCAAGGGGCCAAACTAGAATATCCAGAAGTAGACAAACAAGAGTATGCAATATTTAAGGATGTCAAACATTTTAGAACTTAATTGATCAAATAAAAAACCATAGTGATAGTACCTTACCCTGTTGTGAGGAACCTCTTGGTACAAAAGGATTTTGGAGAGAAAAGAGCTAAATGGATAATAGCCTTACAAGAGTATGATATAAAAATTAAACTTGCTAATATTATGAAGGGACAAGGACTATGCAAGCTAGTAGTTGAATCAAGAGAGGGTGGAAGAGATGAAGAAAAAAATTACCAATATTAGAGTCTACTAGAGAAATAGGTATGATACATTCCTATCAAAACTGATCAATGGTATCACGAGATGAAATATTACTTAACCCATGGTTCATCTCCACAATACATGGAACCAAAGAAGAAGAGGGATATTAGACTCAAATCATCTCAATCTCACCTTACTTAAGGCATATTATTTACAAAGAATTATGATGGTGTTTTCCTAAGGTCTATAGAAAAGGATGATGTTGATAAAGTTATGCATGAACTTCATGATGATCTAGTTGGAGGACACTTTGGGGGAGACATCAAAACAAAAAATACTCCAAAAAGGTTATTATTGGCCTACTTTATTTAAGGATTCTCATGCATATGCATGAAGGTGTCAATAATGTCAAAAAATTGTTGGAAGAGAAAAGAAGCATGATTTTCCCTCCAACCTATTATAATTGAACACCCATTTCAACAATGGGTTTTGGATGTGATAGGGGAAATCAACCCTAAATCCTCTCGGCTGCACAAGCACATCCTCAGTACAACAGACTATTTCACTAGGTGGACTGAAGCAATTCCTCTTAAGGTGGTGGATGAAAACCAGTTGATATATTTCCTTGATTCTTACATCATAACTAGATTTGGTGTCTCGGAATCTCTAGTATGTGATAATGCCAACTATTTTTCTTCATTGAAATTAACAGAATACTCTCTTGAAAATAACATTAAAATTAAGTATTTAGCTATCTATTATCCTCAGGGAAATGGTCTGGCCAAATCTACAAATAAAAATATAATTAAAAATTTGAAGAGAATTGTAACAGAACACTAAAGGAATTGGCATTTATCCCTCCCTAATGCTATGTGGGATGATAGAGTAACACCTAAGGATTCTCTGGAAATTATCCTTTCTTTCTATTTTATGGATAGTAATACATTTTACCTACCCACACCTTCCTACCTTCACTGCAACTAGCCCAATCAGTCCCAAATAAAGAATGCCCAATTATGCAGCAATGGTTGAACATGCTTCTTAAACTTGAAGAAGAAAGAGAAAAATCTAAAAGGAACTTAATGCAACATCAAGAACTATCAATAGATGGTTTGACAAGTCATCTATGGGATAAAATTACTTTCAAGAAGGTGGTCTAGTCCTCAAGTGAGATAAATCCAATGAAATGAAAGGAAAACATGCCAAGTTTCAAAAACTCTGGCTAGGCCCATATCAAATCCATGAGAAGATCGAGTTAGGGACTTTCAAACTCAATACATTGGACGGAGACATGGAGGAGCTCCATATCAATGGACAATTGCTCAAACAATACTTCTCCT
Organism: Picea engelmannii; assembly: GCA_009831015.1. Classification (NCBI taxonomy): domain Eukaryota; kingdom Viridiplantae; phylum Streptophyta; class Pinopsida; order Pinales; family Pinaceae; genus Picea; species Picea engelmannii. The sequence continues at coordinate 913,365 of ML779191.1, forward strand.
AATCACCTCGAGTGATTTAGTATTGTACATAGTAGGTTATCATTACCCTTTTGTTTAGTTTCTAGACACTTTTAGAATAGTATTTTTCCCGAATCTCTTTCAGATTTTTGAATTTATTGATTTATCGATTTACAATAAAGCCTCTTCTAACCATACTAAATGTTGGCACTTCCATGCATGGGTTGTAAGACCATAGGTTAATTTTATCTATGAAAAACAAAACCCACCAAACATCAGCCCTTTCAACATCACCTGCTTGCGCAGATGAAGTCTCACACGAGGTATCTATTAGGACTGCGAGAACTAGGATTTTACAGTAGTAAGGGAATGGGAGGCAATCATTTGGGTCACTCTTCCTTACTATGTTGTGTGCATAACTCTATTATATTCAGTATTAACTTACTTATAATTCAAATTCTTATAATCAACATATTCCAAATTATTGTATAGATTTGTTATGTTACAGTCATGAAACTTTCACCACATTTAACCCATACTACAAATCTATTCTACGATGCACGAAAATAGAATTCATAGGCAAACATAGAAAGACAGAAAACACAAGATTCCATAACATCTCTTTGACATTCCTTTATTGATTTGTCTCATCCATTGACTGCTACATTCAAGAACTATGGAACTCAATATTGACCAGAACATAACGAAACATAATATAAGATAAAAAAACCTAACATAGAATAACCGAAATACCCATAATCTCCCAACCCGTTACGTATTTATACATAAATCTAGAGAAAAAACCCTAATCTGATCATCCCAAAAATACCCCATTACAATGCATGGCCATCTCAGTTAACTGGTTGTTCGATGGATTTCTTCTACTCTTCAATCTGCATGTTGCTTTTTTGTTGTTCTTCTATTTATGAAATGTCAGGTTTTCATCCTTCTATCATGTTTTATTTTCTTTATTTATTCTCTTTCTTTATCCTTTTTTTTTCATGATGTCTTCCTTCTGCGCACTTTCCTCCTTTTGTGCCTTGTCCTCCTGGATGCACCTCAGTTGCGCACTCTCTAGCTTTCCTTCTTCTTCCGCGCACTTTTCCTTTACTTAGTATTTTTCCCCAAAATTGTATCAACACTGCAAAACTGTTTCCAAAGATGCATGTCCAATAGGCCCCAACACTCACCTGTGGCTTGTACCGAGCCACTCAGGACTATTGTCTTCTCTTCCATGCTGAAAGGAAGTTTTGAGAGGCAACCTTTGCTACCTCGACCTCTTTGATGATTTCGGCCTATGTTGTTGTCATCTCCTCTGCTCCTTGCACGATCAATTTTGTAAGTTTTTCCTCTTCTTCAATCATTTCTTGCTTGACCTTACCCTACACCATGGAAAATTCTCCAATTACCCTCACTGCCTCTTCTGGAAGTGGTCCTAGTCTTTGATGAAGGATATTTTGTTGATGTTAAGAACCAAATATCAATATATCATAGAAAATCCTCAGAAAAAGTACTCAACGCCTTGAAAAAGAGAGAATTTCAGATAATAAGCCTCTTTGAGGGGGCAACCTCCTTTTACCCAACTTAAATGTTCAAGTACAAGATGATTCAAAATGAAAATGTCTCCTTGGTATATATAGGAGACTAGGAGGTATAATTACAACTAGTGGCCTAAAGCTGACATAAATAAAATTACATTACTAATATAATATGCCCCAATTAAGTGGTAATGAGCCAATATTAGGGCTTAACATGCCCCTTGCCTTGAGACAAATGTTGTCCGCAATGCTTGAGTAACTCTGGATGCTTCTATATAAAAGACTCATCTTCCTAAGTGGAATCTTTAGCCGGTAGTTTCCTCCATTTAATGAGATACTCTAAAATAGATCTGTTCCTCAGTTGGAAAATTCTTGTGTCAGTGATGGCTTCAGGCTCCAATATGATTTTTCCTTCCTCGTCAAGTTCTGTAAATATTGTTTGAACTGGGATCTTGTCGCCTATAACCTTCTTTAAGCATGAATCATGGAAAACTGGGAGTACTCGTGAAGATGCAGGCAACTCCAATTTGTATGCCATAGTACCAATCTTTTGCAACACCTTATAAGGGCCATAGTACTTTGGTGATAGTTTATTATCCTTCTTGGCTTGCTTGAGGGACATCTGTTTATATGGTTGTAGTCTTAAAAATACCCAATCCCCTACTTCAAAACTTCTTTCACTATGATGTTGATCTGCTTGTTATTTCATGAGATTTTGTGCCATGTTCAAGTTGTCCTTTAAGATTTGGAGAACTTGTTGTTGATTCTCGATGTGATATTCCACTGCTTGAACCTTAGATTTTTCTTTTAGAGAAGAAGTGATGGAAGGAGGGTGGTATCCATAAAGTGCCATAAATGGTGTCATTTTTGTTGCAGTATGAAAGAAAGTGTTATACCACCATTCTACCAAGGGTAACCATTTGAACCATTCTGTTTGTTTATCAGAGACAAAGCAACGAAGGTATCCTTCTAGACATTTGTTCACTATATTGGTTTGTCCATCAGATTGAGGATGATAGGATGAGCTATGATCCAATTGAGTACCCAAACAAGAAAATAATTCTATCCAAAAATGTCCAGTGAAGATGGGATCTTTGTCACTTGCAATAATCTTTGGGCTGCCATGTAGCTTTTGAACTGTCTCCATGAATGCGGTGGCAACTGTACTATCTTTGAAGGGACGAGAGAGTGAAAAAAAGTGTGCGTATGTTAAGCCCTAATATTGGCTCATTACCCCTTAATTGGGGCATATTAGATTAGTAATGCTATTTTGTTTATGTCAGCTTTAGGCCATTAGTTGTAATTTAGATTAGTAATGTTATTTTAATTATGTCGGCTTTAGGCCATTATTTGTAATTATACCTC
>ML779191.1:931531-973273 GCA_009831015.1 Picea engelmannii
GATAATGTGTTGAAGTCGACAGGAATAGGCTCATCGAAGGAGGGCCTTGATGTATCCCCCATCAATGACACGAAACATACATAGAGATGTAATTGGTAGATCAAATGAACATGGACTAACATGGGTATTGAGACAAGATATTTTTGATGGCTGACTCTCGAGGTGGATACTTCCCTTGAACACTGAGGCACAACAACAAAAACATGACATGGACCAAAACACGATGATGCAATGGATACTATGACTTTCGTTGGGTGACCCAAAGGAGTAAGAAAAAATCCAAGGATTGGTTCAGTGCAGAGGTTTAGCGGATTAAGATGTGCACAAAGACAAAGTGTCATGTTCAAGGGTGACTCTAAGAGTTACTTGGTAATGTTCTCAAAAAACTGCTTGGCTTGCTTCTTTCAATTTTTCCCCCATCTAGATAGACGAGTACCTCTTTTTGATTTAACAAGATCGAGGAGGGTAACACATGCTTGATATAACTAACCTTTGGTAAGTTCCTCTTCCTTTGTTGAACGAACTGGAAGATGTAAGGGTTCGGTCCCATATGGGTCTGTCGATGTTTTGTTTAGCGATTCCAAAGACAGAAAACTCGAAGGTTTTTCATGATTATAGAGTCTGGGAAAACACTTAAAAGAGAACTCTCTCAGTTCCTTTTTCATAAAGTAGTCTAATGAGACTGAAAAAGAGATAAACTATCGCTCGACAGATGTTTTCTTCAAATACTTTAACGAGCGTGAAAAGAACAAGGTCGCTCGGTAATCTTTTCATGTTTAGAGAGTCTGAAAAGAACTTAAAGATGACTCCAATGTTGTCCTTTTTCGTAATGTTAGTCTTGCGAGGCCGAAAAAGAGATAAATTATCACTCGAAAGACACCCTTTCAAACCTTTTAACGAGTGGGAAAGGAAGCAAGATCACTCGACAATCTTCTCATATTTAGAGAGTCTAAAAAGAGCTTAAAGGAGACTCCAGGGGGTTCCTTTTTTGTGTATTCATACAGGTCCGAAAAAGAGATAAAAGTCTACCTGGATGCATTCTCATGTATTTACGAGCATGAGAAAGAACAAAGACTAAGCTCGGTATTCCCCCAGCTTGAAAGCTAGTGGCTTAACTCCTGAAATATCATCAAAGACTAGAGACATGCCCTCCAAGCCTCAATTCATTCACTGACTTCGAGGTTGTCACCAATTTCTCTAGTAGATGAGAAAAAGGAGAACGGTGGATGAAAAGAAGGTTTAAGAGAAGTGATTGTTTCATTTTTAACGAGCTTGACACAGGAAAAGAGCTATTCTCATGACCTATGTTTCATTTTTTAATGAGCTTGCCACAGAGAAGAGAAACTATGTGTGTGGTTTCGTCTGGATCATGGCTTCCAAGAGGATAATGCTCTGGAAGGGTACCATGTCAAAGGATAAAACGTGTTCATGGCCTCCAGGAGATCTTTGCTGGATGGAAGATAATCACTTGAGAAGGAACACATGTTGAGGGTCACGATAGGAGTAAGGAGATCAGGCTCCAATAATCCTACCGAATAAACCACCATGTCCACTACTGGATCCAAATCGTCGGAAGTTGAAAGCATGGGAGATGATGAAAAATCACCACCAGGAGGGGAGATAGACGGTATATCTGCCTGAATTGCTGCACGAGGGGGAAGAAAAGAGGAACAATGACGGTTGTCATACCAAGGTAACTTATCCATGCGAAACATTTCCGGAATAGATTCATCCGAAGGAAAAGTTGGGGAAATGTAGTCGATCGCAGATGACAAGGAACTCAATCATGATTGCATCGAGGAACTGTCAAGTGCCAATAGATGTTGGGCATCTGACGAGGGAGAAGCAGATTGGGTAGAAATGTATGACGTTTCGGCTAGACTAAGTGGCACGGTGTCACCTAGTGCATCGAATTCCAATGGGCGAGGTACAATCCAAGGGTCAGAAGATTCCAAAGATTGATAAGCCGCGGTCAAAATCATATCAATAGTGGAAATATGATGTGTAGTCGGTGGAAGTGGTGTAGGGAAGGTACCCATGAGGCTAGAATATTTCAGTAAGCCAACACCAACGATTTCATAGGCGATCTTGTGGTCTCCCAAGAAAGGAATATTGTTGGTAGCACGAGCGCGAGCATCGGTCGTGCAGAAATCCAACTGATCAACAGTGACAATTTTTCCCTGGTGAGGAAATTGGACACATCGAAAGACTGACAAGGCAATGGCAGTCATAGCATAAAACCAACTTCTTCCAATTAACAAGTTGTAATCAAGGGGAGCATCGACCACCTCGACATCAACAGTAACAGTTTTGCCACCCAATTGGATGGGCATGGACCGTAAAATCCCATGGGGATGAAAACCTCGCCCATCGAAGGCGTGTAACATCATTGGGGATTTGTTGAGTGTTGGTGATTTTAAACCTTTCCAACACACTAAAGACATGACACAAGTTGAGGCTCCCTCATCCAGAATAGTTCGATGGATTTGTTGATTGTGAACAACAACATCAATTTGGAAAGCAAGTTGGTGGGGGAGTCGAGACACATAATTATCTAGGTTAAACATGATCTGATTGGATGACTCAGGATCAACATCACCAAGAGAGGTCAAGAGCATTCTACGTTGACTGGGGCAGTGCTATAGAACTTCTAACACAGACATAGCACACGGTGCTTGAGCCAAATCTTCAACAATGTTGTAGTTTTGGGCAGCACGTGAACTAGGATTAAAGGTAGCTTTGTGGATAGTGCTCTTAGGAGGGCATAAGATAGAGTTGAATGTGGGTTTCTCAATCTGAAGTGGTCCAGACGGAGGATTAACCGATGGAAGACTAACAGAGGATGACGATGGATCCGGTAAAGTGTCGGCACCGTTAGTGTCTTTTCCTTTTTCGGGGTTACCTGGTGTGTTGTAGGTCTTAGAGAGAGTGGTCAAATTAATCCCATTAAACATATCCCGAGCAATGGCTTGTTCCTCTGTGACCGCACCACCCATAGCAACATCGCGAGTGATCGGGGGTAACAGTGATTTAGTAAACCATTCTACCAAGAGAATGTCAGGAATGACTGCCTTGATCATCCTCCGTCGTCACCTCCACTCATGAATATGGTCAGAGATATGCACAGAGTTATTTTGACGAAGGGAGGGCAAGAGTTCAGTACTTGTCTCATAGCGAATAGGCAGTTTAAAGTGCGTGAGGAAAGGCATGGCAAGGGAATTAAAATCATGAAAAGAAGCACGTGGTAGTTCAATATACCACTTTATTGCTGAACCAGTAAGTGTTCACTGGAAAAGACGCAAACGTATAGAATCATCCATGAGGGAGTTTGATGAACAACACAAATGGAAAGTCATCACATGGTTGTTTGGATCTTCGCTAGGGTTTCCGTCAAATTTTGAAATATTAGAAGGAAGTTTAGCTGGAATGACTGGCCAAACCAATGAATGAGAGATAGGATCATTAGTTAATCGAGACAAGTCTAGGAGATCCAGAGTCGTAAGGAAAGGTAGTTGTCGGTTAATGTGCGAATGATACTGGTACAGCATAGGAACACCAATAGGACCATAAAATGGGTTAGGTGGATAGTTATAACCAGTAGGTCCTCCTACTTATGGTTGTTGTTGGCCAGGATAAGTAGGATTCGATGGTGCATGAGAAACATGGGCATAACCTAGTGGGTTCTGAAAATTATAGGCCGGGTGATTTATTTGCCCGTGAGGAGGATAATCATTTTGGCCTTGAGAATGGTAAGGAGTAGATCCCAGAGGCGGTAACACATGAGGCCCATAAGGAGGGTAAGACTGTGGTCCCGGAGAACTCGAGGTGGTGTTTTGGATACCGCCCAGATAAGATTGCCCGTAAGATGTTCCGGAAGGGACAGGATTGGATACTCCTTCTAGTGGGTTATTATACAAGTGCCCCCCAACATGGGGTTGGGTAAAAGTGCCTCCTGAAGATACTCCCTAGGATTGTGAAGGGTTTCCAACAAATGAGGGTTTCCCCCTTGCCAGCGGTGGATTTACGACCGGGGTTTGACTGGCAAACAGAGGTTGTCCTCTAGGAGGATCCTGAATAGGGGGCTACCCCCCGGGAGGGGTAGGCCCGTCATGGAAAGGTAGTCCTCCAGGAGGGAAAGGTATGTTGGATGGTGGTTGCCCTCCAGCCAATTGTGTTTGGCCAATAGGTGTCTGTGTTCTCGGGTGAGAAGATGTCCCAGCAGGATCATGTGGAACATGCGGAGCTGTAGAGTAAAAACTTGTAGAAACAGGGGTAGAGATTGAAGTGTTTTGGGGATGAGTAGAGGTGATGAGTCCAACATTAGGATGGACTTGTGATGGTGTAGCAGTAGGGTGAATAACCTGATCGACTGGGTGATTTATGGTTTGATCGGATGGTCATGTTTCACTAGGAGGGTCATGGGGATGAAAGGGTTGTCGAATAGATTTGAAATGTTCATAGAGATCGCGTCCCAATGAAGTCCTCCATACAGAATGAGTAGGTGTGGGATTGGTTTCTACTATGGTGCTAGGACAAACAGGAGTCCTATACTCGTCACCAAATATTAGTTCTCTGGATCCCATATATGTTTCAGTAAATATCCTCTCCAGTAATCGTGGGACTTCTTCGTCTATGACATTCCCAACGGAGTCTAAATGAACCAAAAGTGGTTCAAGAGAAGTTACCGACATAGGTGTGGTGGGATTTTCAACCGTGACCAAAGCATCTTCTAAGTTATCTAACGGAGGAGCAATAACACTTCCAGCGTTAGATTGATTTTCTACCTCTCTACGGTAGTTGTCTTCTGGCGGGTTAGGAGGTAAGGGTTGATAGCCTTCTGGAACCAACCCTTGCATCCTACGTGATCATAGAAGACCTTTATCATCTATGGGCTCAATTGTGGAGAATAACAGAACACACTGAAAATCTAGGGCCAACTAAGAAAAAGAAACAACATGCACTAATGAAATCTAGGAATCAACCAAGCAGACAAAACTTCTCTTAATGACCGTACTAGTTGGTGATGAAATCCAACATCGCGTGATCAAGTCAAGAAGGGGCTGGGATATGGTGGAACAGTTACAATGGTGACCTACTTAATGGACTTTCACCTTGGTGCAAGCTTCCATGCAGTAATTGTGGATTTACCCTCCAGGGAGCCCGAGTGAGTTTGACCAATGTCTGTTCCAGGTACAATGAGACTTCCCTTCACCGTCACCTTGTGTAAGTACCTAAATATTATGGCAACTAATGACACCAATTCGCAGGGAGTCCCTGGGTGGGTACAGTCAACAGTCCGATCTGAAATGTATGGGGAGGATAACAAGTTTGAAATCAACCCGAAAGGCTCCCACACATAATCGTGGGTATACCTTCCAGTGACCCCCAATATACGATCCAACCACTACAAACAGTTGAACCATGGAGGGATAATCTCCGTAACTCACCCGAATGTGACCTTGTGCGTAACCCCTATGTGAGAGGGGGATCATAGAAAACCAATACAACAATTGGATTTGACTCTCCCTAGATCAGGATGCTAATGTTTGTTTTGAAAAATTTGGAGAGTTGTACTCACAGCCTAATCCAAAGCGCTAACCTTAGTCTACTCTTGGTGGAAGATCCTAAAACCAAAAATGTTCTAGATAGTTTTTAATTAGCATTTGTTTTATAGCTGTTCTTTTCTCAAAGGGTGTACGGAAGTGAAACTGATGGAATGATGACTCAATGCCCAAAAATATGCATAGAATATGATAAACAATCGTTTCTTTTCAATGAACGCCTATTTAAGGGAAAGCGAAGGATTCGTTTTCACTTTCAAACACTAATATGAAAATTCCTCTATCAATTGGTTCTCAATCGAATCCAATGCAATGCTAAAGCATTTTCAACAATGCCTTCTAATATGCAAATCAAGCACTAAAATGTATCTTTTTCATTTGTATGTGAATGATAACTAATTCAATGCAAAAAAATTCTCCTATCAACTACCTTTTCAGATCAAGGAGATTCAGACAAGTATGATCAGATTTCGTACACACAACACACACCCTCTTGCTGTGATTGAAGCAAGAAGCAAATAGAAGACAAAATATGACAAATCAAAAACAAGCAATTCACAAAAGAGATGTGTTTGAAGAACAATGACCTCAAAAAACCAAGTGAGAAGAGTCACAGACTTCAGATGTCCTTCACTGGAGTTCCCGCTCAGTCGGATAGGAGAGGAAAAAATAGCGGATCGATTTCAAACTCTCAACAGCAAAAACTCAAAAATAATGAAGAAGGGCATAAAATCTGAACAACAAGGTGTTTACTTCTAAGGAGGAATCATGTCAAAGGTCAAAGGAAGAATCATTGAATCACAAAGCAGCTCATCAAGTGAAGAAAAAGGGTCTGGACCTCCAAAAAATGCAATTGTGAAGAGATTTTGTGCAAAAAGGGGTTGGCTCTCTAGTGTAAGGGACACCGGGGCATTATAACACTCTGTCCAACACCTTGAGGGACTTTTGGAACTCTTCTAACATGGGCTTAGGGGCACCAGGCTTAAAAAACTCATAAAAAAGTCCAAAAAACCAAAATTTCAATCAAATTTTGACAGTCAAGTTGAGTGTGATGGGGTAAAGAGTCAATCAGCAAGTGCAATCAGATATGAAGGGGTGAACAAGGTCGGAAAACAAAAAAGGGTAAAACAAGGTCTATGAGGAAAAATCAAAACAAAAAATTGCGATTTGATTCCCCAGCGGAGTCGCCAATTTCTGTTGAAGGAAAATCTCCTCGCAGACAAGTAGATCTCCTCAAAGAGCTAGACTCTTAACTTTAAGACAGAAAGTGCTTATCATGGTCACTGACTTCCTTTTAGACCTAGGTGGACTAGTGTGTGAGAAGGAAGGAGAAAAGAAGTACCTTTTACCGGTGTTTGTTCCTGCACGCTCCGAGTTGAGCTCCAATCTTTCACTCTTCGATAAACCCTGTAGACAAACAAAGTACGACCACTTCCTACTCTATCAAGATTAGTTCGAAATAGGTCTATCTACTAAAGAGACATATTCATGTGAGATTGAACATGAATTAGAAAGAAATAGGCCAAGCAAATTATATCAATGAGGACAAAACATTACTTACAGTCGTAGATTGATTGCAGCAGTTTCGTCAAGTCCTCCTTGTCTACCCCTTGCTCAAAAGATCCACGATCTGAATGACGATAGCTTCACTGATTTCTCCCTATCATATCATAGGTCTCTTGCTTCCAAATTATCTCTTTTCCAGCACCACTAATAATATCATAGGTTTGGTATGATTCTCTTTTTTTCAGTCCCCTTTCACCATGAGAAAGCTTGCTTATATAGCCTTGGAGAGGCTCAACAACTTGAGATATCCTTGGGGTGAGTTGAGGATTTTCCTCCTCAAGTTAGAGATTTGCCCTAATATCATGGCTTGATTGAGGATTCGAACCCAACTACCTTCTAAGAATGAAAAGAACCTTCCCCCATTCTTATCAACAAATCAACTGCTGCCCAAAATAGGTAGCACTCCCTCAAAAGGACACTCAGAGTGTTATAACGCTCCCTAGTAGTGTATAAGGGAGCACCAGCACTCCTGAGGGTAGGAGCACTCCTGAAAAAGGGTTGAAGAGTGTTATAACGCTCCCTGATGGCTTATGGGGGGGCGCCAACACTCCTAAGATAGTTATAAGGGAGCGCTCCCCTCCAAAAACTCATTTTTTTGGGTGCTTTCAGATGGCAAAAGGTTCATAAGCCTGTTAACTCATTTCTCCTCTTCCAAAGAAAACGTTTGAGGTGTTTCAAGTATCCTTCTCATGTCATTATAGGCACAACATAGGCATCATGGAAATATGTTTTCTTTGACACTTGTGACACTTGTGAGCAAAATGCGACACTTGCGACACTTGCGACACTATTAAAGTGAGTATTTTTTATGTGTAACAGTTTGGAAGAGGGCAATGTTGTTGCAATTGTATTTCATGTTGGATACCCCTTCTTGGAGGAAATCCCTTTGGTTCTTGAAACATCTCATCATATTGGTTAACAACCTCATATAAATCAGATTTCAACTTTGCATCACAACCTTGGAAAAATTCTTTTTCAATATTGTCTTTGGGTTTAATCATTAAGAGAACAAATTTCTTACTAGCATTGACTAATCTCTTCATTTGTCCCACATTTACAAGTGACAAATTAAACTTCTTTGTATGTGCTCTAACAATGTACACAAATCCATTTTTAAACAAATGATACTTGTTCTCATGACAATGAAACATGGCTCTCCTATCATATAAGTATGGGCTTCCCAACACAATACCAGAGATATCCAAAGGAATAATATCAAGCTCTAACTCATCTATAAAATTTGCAGTGATGGCAAATCCAAGTTTACACCTTCTTGTCACCTGCAATTTAGCATTGTCACATATCCAACCTAGAGGGTATGGTTTAGGATGTGGAATAGTTTCCAAATTTAATTTCTTGACAGTGTCTTCAGATATGAGGTTTGCTTGAGATCCAGTATCAAAAAGAGTATCTATCTTGGTATGATTTGAAACAGCCCTTATGTCAAAAATATTTATTCTTTCTTTTTCTTGTTGAGTTTCATTGAGGCCACTACTACTTGAAGAACTAGTACTTGCAATAGAACCCCTACCTTGAAAACCCATAGCTGTAATTTTTGTTTCATCAGCCGAATCAGAACCTAAATCATGTTGTATAGTTGCAATAGTCTTTGGCTTTCCTTTGTTGTTGAACTTTTAGGGTCTCCTTTTAGGATGAAGTTTCCAACAATGGCCTTCATCATGGCTATCCTTTGAACAGTGTTTACATGTAAGTTTTTCTCCCTCCTTTTTAACTGAAACATTCCTTTTTCCATTTCCCTTGAACTTCCTCTTTTCCTTGTCTCCATAACTGAATGGTTTCTTGTTGCCCTCTTGAGTTTCATTCCTCCCTCTTGCTTCCAAATGAGTTGTTTGAACACAAAATTCATCTAGATTTGAAGGGTTAAACATGATGTTAGGGTCCTAACCTGCACATAGGTAGAATAATATATTCGGATATAATAAAGGTCAATATTAATAAGGCCTTTCAATAAAATAGAATAAGGTGGATGGAAGAAGACCTAATAGAATATTTCACTTCTATAAGGATCTTCCTCTAGATGCTTCTTTTGAGAGACATATTTAGTATAAATAGGAGTCAAGGGTATGAGAACCCTAGCTGGGATATTATTGTAATAGAGCATTTCTCGACTGGAGGTTTCCCCCTCGAAGAGGCCCGTGAACATTGCTTTCTGAATCAAAGTGCTATTTATGTTTTTGTTCTTATATCATTTATGTGTTATTGTGGAGATTATGTTGGTTATATTACTGTTATTCTACCATTTCTAGCATTTTATTTCTGTACTGCATATTTTTTATATATGATATATTACAAGTGGTATCAGAGCACTTTCCTTGGCAGAAATTGTGGGTAATTTGTTTTTCAAGGTAGAGACGTATTCCAATGTCTTTAAGCCACAGAGATCTGTCGTTATGCACATAAACCCATGGTTGAGGGATTCATACATGCAGGAAATACAAGTGGTTCTTAAGCGCACATCTGTTGGCCACCCTTGTAACCCCTGTTGGTACCCCTTCGAGTGTTAGTGCATCAGACAAAACCTGTGTACGGATTGGCCTAGATTTCCTAAAGCCCTCTTTAGATAAACCGATCAGTCGCCTGACTGCTATAGTTCCACTGAGAACAACACTCGGGAAGATACTCTCTAGTACCTAGGTAATCGGGTAGTATGGCTAAGGGTACGGTCTATCCTCCTTAGTTAGTGCCCTGAGATATTGGGTCGAGTACTACTATTAGAACCCGTACGCATATCAGAGAGCTATAGAACCCTATCTGTAGAACCCTTGAATACCTAACCCTTGGGGGATAGAAACATAAACAAATTAAAACAGACAAGATCTATTGCTGCGCAACTGTGTTCGGGTTGCCAAATCACTACACTTTTCTTCCCGGCTAAGCATTTGGGGATTTCATCTTTGCAGTACTCTTCATACAGGAGTATAAATCCACAGGTGTAAAAGTCTGGAAATTGTTTCACCATTATTTGAGACCTATTCCATTGGATTCACCTCTTCTCCCTTATCACCTTCATACATATCATGTTTCGACAAAAATTATGACCCCACTCGCCCCTTTTCAGTTCCCTCGTCCTCATGGCCCATACCCATAGCGAAGAATTGGAAGCTCACTTCAATTCCTTGTAATCTAGTCTCACTATGACCCAACAAGAAGTGAAACAACTCAATGCTAATTTTTAAACCATCAATACAACCATGTGGTCCTCAAAGGAGGAAGTCAAACAAGAACTGACCACCCAGCTTGAATCTGTCTTTTCATCACTCTGCACCAAACCGAATATCCCTATAGATAACCCTCCCCCTGACTCAACTCCCCATATTGAAGGTGAAAATTCCTCTCATTCCCATAACTTTCAACACCATCACTTTCAACGTGACCTACGCCTTCCATGGGTGGATGTGACCAAATTTGATGGCTCAGACCCCACTGGTTGGGTAACCCAAATGGAACATTATTTCTCTTTATACGGAATTACAGATGACTTGGCCAAACTCTGGTATGGTGTTCTCCATCTAGATCAAGAACGTTGGCAATGGTGGCAATGGAGAAAAACTTCTCATCAAGGTATATTTCTTGGACACACTTTATGGCTGAGCTTTATGAATGCTTTGACACTAACACCAACCATTTGGGTCGTTTGACAAAGTTAAAACAATCAGGAATAGTTGAAGACTTTATAGCTACCTTTGAACGCCTAGCTTTTCGAATAGAGGGCATGACCGATGCCTTTTTTCGAGAGTGTTTTATCAGTGGCCTCAAGGGGGAGATTCGTGCCCATGTCCTCATGGCTCGACCTCTAAGTTGCGTGGAGGCTACTAAAAGAGATAAAGAAGCACAACAGGTTGTATCTTCTCAAAACCAAAAATCCTCTTTTATCCCTCGCCCTAAACACGTAAATCCCACTACTCCCTCTGCCCCACTAAAGATCCAAAAATTGACCAGGGATTAAATGGTTGAACGCCAACTCAAAGGCCTTTGTTATAATTGTGATGAAAAATATTTTTTGGACCACAAATGTAAGGAACAAAATCTTTTCATGGCCATCTCTAAGGATATTTCAGAAGAGGATGTTGAAACTCCCCTTGTGTCTGAGTCACCTAAAACCACTGACATAACCCCTCCCTCGGACCCTCCCAAAGTAGAACTGGTCATTTCCCTCAATTCTCTCATTGGATTCTCTGTTCCCCAAACCCTCAACTTAATCGGTTACATCAAGCATCGAAAGTTAATCATTTTTCTTGATAGTGGAAGCACCCATAATTTTTTTCATCACTGCTTTGCCCAAGAAACTCATTGCTACATCCATGCCATCAACAATTTCCAAATCATGATTGCCAATGGTGGTTCCATGAAATGTGGAGGGCATTGTGAAAATGTGAATCTCCAAATCAATGACTACCACCTAAAATCCCATATGTTTTCTATCGACATGGGTGGTTGTGACATTGTGTTGGGTGCATATTGGCTAAGGACTTTGGGTCCCATTCTCATGGATTTTAAGGAATTAACCATGCAATTCGACCAAGAGGGCCACCAATATAAATTCCAAGGCATCACCGTGGGTTCACATGAGATCATTAGTTCCCATCGCATCAAAAAGTTGCTTAAAAAAGTTCATTCTGGTGTTATTGCCCAACTCCATGCCATACAAGCAACAGAGACACCCTTGGTCCCGCAAGACCTCCAAGCCCTCCTTTCTAAACATCAAATGGTATTTTCCACTCCCCAAGGATTCCCTCCTTCCCATGGTGTTCATGATCATTCCACTGCCCTTGTACCCGGAAGCCTTCCTCCCAATATCCGTCTGTATCGCCACCCTTTTTCACAAAAAAATGAAATTGAAAAAATGATCCAGGAACTCCTTAATGTAGGCGTTATCCACCCTAGTATGAGCCCCTACTCTTCTCCTATAGTCATGGTCCTGAAGAAAGAATCTTCTTGGAGAATGTGTCTTCACTTCCGTTCCCTCAACAAACTGACCATTAAAGACAAATTTCCCATTCCTGTCATTGATGACCTCCTGGATGAATTGAGTGGCGCCTAATTATTTACTAAACTTGATCTTCGCTCAGGCTACCACCAGATACATATGAAAGAGGAAGACATTCCCAAGACTTCCTTTAGAACTCATGAGGGCCACTATGATTTTTTGGTCATGCCCTTTGGCTTGTGTAATTCCCCCTCCACCTTCCAAAGCCTCATGAATCATGTCTTCCATCCTTTTCTCCATCATTTTGTCTTATTTTTCTTTGATTATATCCTCATCTATAGAAAAACTTGGACAAACCACCTTACTCATGTGGATCGAGTTCTCCATTTACTCTCTCAGCACCAACTTTTCCTGAAACAATCTAAATGTGCTTTTTGCACCTCAGAAGTAGAATGCATGGGTCATCTAGTTGGCGAGGATGGCGTTAGGGTGGATCCGAAAAATATTGAAGCTATGCAAGACTGGCCACACCCAAAGACTCTCAAAATATTGCATGGATTTCTCGGCTTAACAGGTTATTATCGCAAGTTTGTTAAGAATTATGGAAATATTGCAGCACCTCTCACTGCTCTCCTAAAAAATAACTCTTTCACCTGGACTCCAGCCGTGGCTCAATATTTTCAAACCTTCAAGATAGCCATGTGCACCACTCCAGTTCTAGCACTTCCTGATTTCACAAAGACCTTTGTTTTCGAATGTGATGCCTCAGGGAAAGGAATTGGTGTTGTCCTTATGCAATAGGGTCGACCTCTGGCCTTTACTAGCAAGAAACTATCTGAAAGGAATCTGGGCAAATCCATCTATGAAAATGAAATGTTGTTTATTCTACATGTCATTGCTCTGTGGAACCCTTATCTATTGGGGAAACGTTTCCAAATTAAGACAAACCATCAAAGACTCAAGTATTTTATGGAACAACACATTTCCTCCTCGAAGCAACAAAAATGGGTGACTAAGCTCTTTGGATATGATTATGAGATCATTTATAGGAAAGGCAAAGAAAATGTGGTGGTAGATGCACTTTCCCAAAAATATGAAGATGAAGGATCCCTTTTCTCTCTTTCCTTCATTGTACCAGATTGGCTCCAAGCAGTTCACCAGGAATGGCTACAAGATCCCAAAAGTTTGCATTTGATCCAACAATTGCAGTCCAATGCTCCAGCTCCCTCAGGGTACTCTTGGCTCCATGATGAGATTTGATACAAATTTCATCTTTATTTAAGTAAACAATCAAAGCTTAAATCCACGGTACTTTCTGAGCTTCATGCTACACCCATAGCGGGGCACTCAGGGTTCACCAAAACCTATGACAGGGTCAAACATTCTTTTTTCTAGGATGGTATGAAACAAGACACCCATAATTTTGTTGCTGAATGTGATGTGTGTCAACACAACAAGGGAGAAATAGTCAAATCTCCAAGCACACTACAACCGCTTCCGATCCCACCTGCTATTTGGCAGGATATCTCTATGGACTTTATTACCGGCTTACCCAAATTGGGAAATAAATCAGTCATAATGGTGGTTGTTGATCGCCTTTCCAAGTATGCTCATTTCTACGCTCTTCAACACCTGTTTACATCATCCACAGTGGCTCAAATTTTCATGGACCAAATCTTCAAGCTTCATGGCATGCTGCACTCTATTTTTTATGATCGTGACCCAACTTTCACAAGCAATTTTTAGCAAGAATTGTTCAAGCTACAGGGCACCCAACTGCATCTCAGCACAACTTATCATCCCTAGACTGATGGTCAAACGGAAGTTGTCAACAAGTGTTTGGCAACATATCTGAGGTGTTTTTCCTCTGAAAAGAAAAATCAGTGGGCACAATGGTTACCACTAGCTGAATGGTCGTACAACACTTCCCACCATACAGCTACACGCATGACTCCTTTTGAAGCGGTATATGGATAGAAGCCACCTTCAGTTCTCTCATACTTACCGAATACTTCAAAGGTCCAGGCGATTGACCAAAAACTTACAGTTTGAGAGGCTATTCTCTGTAACCTCAAAGAGAACTTGGTCATGGCACAAAATCACATGAAGCAACAAGAAGATCATGGTCACTCTGAACATCAATTTGCAGAAGGGGATCAGGTGTTTCTGCGACTGCAACTGTACAAGCAAACTTCCCTCAAGGCCGAGCATTGTTAGAAGCTATCACCCAAATTTTATGGTCCTTATACAATTCTCAAGCGTGTGGGACAAGTATACTATCAGTTATCTATGCCCAGTCATTCGAAGCTACATCCTGTTTTTCATGTTTCATGCTTAAATAAGGTGATTGGAACTAGGTGCCAAATTCAAACCAACCTGCCCGAGTTAGTTGAAGAAGGATCCATTTGGCTACAGCCAGAAGTAGTTTTGGACCAGTGTGAGCATCGCCTGCATGTGAGAACCATCAAGGAAGTTCTAGTCTAGTGGAAAGATACAACTCCAACAGATGCCACTTGGGAACCAGCTACCATTCTGCAACAATTTCCACATTTCAAGCCTTGAGGACAAGGTAACATTTTAAGGGGGCAGACATGTTAGGGTCCTAACCCGCACATAAGTAGAATAATATATTTGGATGTAATAAAGGTCAATATTAATAAGGCCTTTCAATAAAATAGAATAAGGTGGATGTAAGAAGACCTAATAGAATCTTCTACTTCTAGAAGGATCTTCCTCTAGATGCTTCTTTTGAGAGACATATTTAGTATAAATAGGAGTCGAGGGTATGAGAACACTAGCTAGGATATTATTGTAATAGAGTGTTGTCCGACTGAAGGTTTCCCCCTCGAAGAGGCCCGTGAACATCACTTTCTGAATCAAAGTGTTATTTATGTTGTTGTTCTTATATCATTTCTATGTTATTGTGGACATTATGTTGGTTATATTACTGTTATTCTACCATTTCTAGCATTTTATTTCTGTACTGCATACTTTTTATATATGGTATATTACACATGAGTATTGTATGCCTCAAGTAACTATGTAAAGCTCCAATGTATTTGAGTAAAGTTTCTTGAGAAGACAAATCTACACCCAAAACCAAAGCTCTTCTCCTAAATTCTTGAGTAAATCTTTGCACATTTTTCCGTTTAGCTTGTCTAAAATTTTTCCAATCCATAATATCTTTATGCATGTATGCTAATGGATAAAATTTCATTTTAATTTCAACAATGAAATCATTCCAAGAGGATAAAACTTTACCATGTTTCTTCATGTCCTCTTGAGTCTTGGATTCCCACCAAATGAGTGTTGCACTATCCAATCTTAAAGAAGTAAGTTGAATATCAATTTCATCATCTTGAATACTTTGTATCCTACAATACACTTCAATCTAATGAATCCAGTTATCTAATTTCTCAGCATTTACCTCTCCATTGTACATTGGAAATTCAAATTTAATATCAAGCTTTAACAAAGGAGTTTGTGGAGGAATTTTATCATGTCCCTTTGGAGAATTTGGAGGCAGTTGTGAAATGGTAGAAGAAGTGGAAGATGGAGGTGAAGGAGGTGTAGTATCACCATTCCCTCCATTTCCTTTTGGATTTTTATCACCACTGTCTCCCTTTCCCTTTGAAGGGTTGGAGCTTTCACCTTGCAATCTTGCATTTCTTTCTTCAAACAAGACTTTCACCATTTCTATCATATCATAGAAATCCTTTCTGAAAGTTTCATCCTTAGAAGGAAGAATTTCATGACTCTCCTCATGAGCCACACTTAGTGAATATCTCCTTGAAGCTTGAGGTGATTCTACAGTCCTTCTTCTTGAAAGCTGAGAACATGGCTCTACAAGTTGACCTTCTCCTCTTGTGTGCTTCAACCTTGTGAGCATCAGAAAACAAACACTTGCAAATAATCAAGCCTTTAAAAACCTATGCTCTGATACCAACTTGATCTAAAAATGAAAAGGCTCGTATCTTTGAAATATTTTCAAGTTTTTAAATATGTGTGCTTAGGAAAAAGGATCAATTTGCAAACACATAAATTAGAGAACCTTTAACATTCAAGATGAAAATAATAACCAACAAATAATAGTGAACAATAAACACATAACACAACAAATGATAAAGGAGTTCACCCCTCTCTTGGGCTACATCTCTTGGTCTAGCTTCCAAATGGATCTTTTATATTATTTTCTCAAAGTGTTAAAATTAGTTCTTTACAATGCTCAAAATTCCAAATAGATGGCTCCAATGGCTCCAGAACATCCAAAAACCCCTAGTTGGGCTTTTGCAGCACTTGGTTTGGCCAAAAAATGAAGAAGATAGACCTCCTGGAAGTTTTCCCCTTCAAGCTTGATGTCTCTGCTCGCCAAAACGCACATCTGTGTGTGTAACCCAGCTTCTAGGCTTTTCCCATACCTAAACCCAACATGCACGCCAACTCCACAAAATGCACCAAAATGTTGCATCGTTAGGGAACCTAGCCCCAAATCTGTGGAGGTGTTGGATGTGTGGTTTCCAATGTGACCACGTCCCACACCAAAGTTGGGGGCCCTTTGCAATGATGTGAAAAATGCCAAGTGTCGTGTCAAGGCGAGATCCAAATGCATATGTGGTTCATGTGATTACAAGTGTCATCATGTGGTTGGTTTTCGTTGGAGCTGTTATGGACTCCTGCGCAACGTATGGCAAAGGGTCATATGTAAATGCTCATGTGAATGGGGCTGGGGCTAAGCCCCAGCCCGGACCCCGTGCCAAAACTTACAATAGAGAAAATTTAAATATAAGTCAATACATATAGTAGTAATAACTAATGTGTGGGCAGAGCGATAGCCCTACCCCTTGCCAAGTCACTATCCCTGCTCGAAGGTCGCGGGGTCGAGTCCTGCGAACTCCCCAATAATTTTTCCAACTGTCAACTAGAGGGGGTGCCACGTGGTAGTGCACGACTGGTCCACGTGGCACCATTTCAAACACTCAACTCAAGACATGTGTTGGCTACCTATTGGGCCACTTGTATGACACCTCATCTACCCAGTCACCTATCAGCTCAGTGTACAGCCATGCCACGTAAGTTGTATGGCCCTGCCACGTCAGTTGTACGGCCCTGCAACGTCAGCTATACGGACTGCATAGTCATCAAATTTTTGCCTGTTTGGAAAAATGGACAGAACGTGATCTATCACTCATACGGTGTATGTTTGAACCCGTTCAAGTTTCATTGGGATTGTGAGAATGAGGCCTACACCCCTGTCCATTTTGAAGTGATCCAAGCACTTTGAATTTTGAGAAAAATTTGATCCCCTGGATCACTCCTCCCCAATGGGAAGATTTTGGACCTCCAAAAGACTACTTTTAGTCTATCTGAATATAAGGGTATAACTCCCTCACCTTTCCAATATCCATCCACTTGGCCTTGCTTGGATTTGTGTCTTTAAGACCAACTCGAAGATATTCCACATTCCCTCGTTTTGAAGTTCTCATCCTCCTGTCAAGGATTGTGTCTTCATGCAGTTCTGTAATATATTCTGGTGAGAAATCATCTATATAAGGAATCTGAACATGCTCTCCTTGATCATCAATCAAAGGAGGCTCATACAACTTCAAATTCTCAACATTGACAAATGCATACATTTGCATATAAGGAGGCAAATCCAAATGGAAGGCATTATTACCAATCTTTTCAAGAACCTTGAAAGGTCCATATCTAATTGGTTTCAGTTTTTTACCTTCTCCTTTAAGCCTCTCTTTTCTAATGTACAACCAAACTTCATCCCCAACTTGGAAACTATGATCAACATGATGCTTGTCATGTCTTGTCTTGTACTTGGCTTGGCTCTTTTCCAACTGTTCTTGTACCATTTGATGTACCAACTGAATTTGTTCAATGAACTTTTATGCCCTATCAATGTCATATTGACCATCAATAGCAATGTATTTCCCAAAGATAAAATCTAAAGGAGATTTGGGAAAATAGCCAAAACATGCTTCGAATGGTGAGGTTTGAGTTGAAGAGTACCTAGCCCGATTGTAAGCATGTTGAATGTAGTGTAAATGCTCATCCCAAAGCTTAGGATGCTTGCTACAATAACCTCGAAGAAGATGCACCATTGTTCTATTAACCACTTTTGTTTGACCATTGGTTTGTGGATGAAAAGTTGTGCTCTTTTTCAGTTTGGTGTCCATGAGTGCCCATAAACTTGACCAGAAGTTCCCAATAAATCGAGAATCTCGATCAGAAAAAATGGATTTAGGCAACCCAAAATGTACCCAAACATACTGAACTAACATTTGTGTCATTTTCTCAGCTGTAACCTGCTTCTTACAAGGCATCAAAATACACATTTTGCTAAAACGGTCAACCACAAAATAAAGATAATCATGATTTTTTTTTGACATAGGTAGACCTCCTACAATGTCCATGGAAATGCTTTCCCAAGGACGAGAAGGAACCAAAAGTGGAGTATACAAACCCAACTTTCTATTGCTAGGATTTCTTGTAGAACATAATGAACATCCTCTTACATATCTTGAAACACTTTCATTCATTTTAGGGCAATAGAAATACTTTTGCAAATTAACCACCGTCTTGCCTACACCAAAGTGACTAGCAATAAGAGAAGAATGAGCTTCCCTTATAATGTTGATTCTTTCACCCTATGGAATACATAGCTTGCCAAGATGATACAAAATATTATCATGCACATGGCAATCCAATTCCTCAACATGGTTAGAATGACACAAAGTTTCATATACTTCTTTAAAATCAGCATTTAAAGCATATTATTCAACATAGCTCTCATGCATGATAGAATTATGCTTAAGAATAACTGAAGCACTAATAATAGGCCTAGAAATCATATTAGGAACTTTGTTATAAATGCCTTTCTTACACCTTATAACCAAGTGGAATTATTGTAGAAAACCCATCCATATGAAGTGCCTTGCTTGTTGTAGCTTTGTTTGGGATTGTAAGTATTTCAATGGTTGATGGTCTGTGTGAATGATAGTTTATTTTCCCAACAAATAGTGTTTCCATTTTTTCACACTTTGCACCAATGCATACAAATCCTTATCATAAGTAGGATAGTTAATCACAACACCATTAAAAGTTTCAGAATGAAAACAAATGGGCTTACCATGTTGTAACAAGAATGCTCCCATTGCATAATTGCTTGCATCATTTTGGATTTCAAAAGGTTGTCTCAAATTTGGAAGTGAAAGAACTGGGGATGAACTAACTTTCTCCTTCAAAGTATCAAAATCCTTTTGTTTCTTTCCTCCCCATTGGAAAACTTGCTTGGTGATTTTCACTACGTGTAATGGAGCTGCAATTGAATATAAGTTAGCAATAAACATTCTCCAATATTGGGTTTCTCCCAAAAAACTTCT
This sequence comes from Picea engelmannii, assembly GCA_009831015.1. NCBI lineage: Eukaryota > Viridiplantae > Streptophyta > Pinopsida > Pinales > Pinaceae > Picea > Picea engelmannii. Next base: position 950,998 of record ML779191.1, read on the forward strand.
TACCTCGGTCACATTGTTGGGCTTGGGCCACTCCAATATGACTTTGACCTTGGAGGGATCAATTTTCATCTCTCCTCCTCCAACAATATGCCCCAAGTAAACAAGTGAGGTCTTTCCAAACTCACATTTAGACATCATCAAAAACAACTTTTCTTTCCTCAAGACATCTAAAACTTGCTTTACATGCATGACATGTTCTTCATAATATTTGCTAAAAATGAAAATGTCATCCAAGTAGACAATAAAACAATCATCATGAAAAGGCCTTAAGACATCATTCATGACTCTCATGAAAGTAGCAGGAGCATTGCAAAGTCCAAATGGCATTACCATCCACTCAAACAAACCTTGTTTTGTTTTAAAGGTTGTCTTCCATGTGTCTCCTTCAACAATCCTAATCTGATGATATCCACTTCTCAAATCCAACTTAGTAAAATACTTAGCATCTTTCAATTGATAAAGAAAACCATTAATTCTAGGAAGAGGATAACGATTGTTTACTATAATCATGTTCAAGGCCCTGAAATCTACACACATGTGCCATGTATCATCTTTCTCACTAAAACAATTGGTGATCCACATGGTGATGTGCTTGGCATGATGACCCCTTTGTCCAGCAACTCTTGGATTTGGTTTTTAATTTCAGTATTTTCCATGACTGACATCCTGTACATACCAATGTTTGGAAGAGGACAATCTTGCTCCAATTGTATTTCATGTTGGATACCCCTTCTTGGAGGCAATCCCTTTGGTTCCTGAAACATCTCATCATATTGGTTAACAGCCTCATATAAATCGGATTTTAACTTTTCATCACAACCTTGGAAAACTTCTTTTTCAATATTGTCTTTGGGTTTAATTATTAAGAGGACAAAATTATTACTAGCATTGACTAATCTCTTCATTTGTCCCGCATTTACAAGTGACAAATTCAACTTGTTTGTATGTTCTCTAACAATGTACTCAACTCCATTTTTAAACAAATGATACTTGTTCTCGTGATGAAGAAAAATGGCTCTCCTATCATATAAGTATGGGCTTCCCAACACAATACCATAGATATCCAAAGGAATAACATCAAGGTCTACCTCATCTATAAAATTTGTAGTAATGGAAAATCTAAGTTTACACCTTCTTGTCACCTGCAATTTAGCATTGTCACATATCCAACCTAGAGGGTATGGTTTAGGATGTGGAATAGTTTCCAGAATTAATTTCTTGATAGTGTCTTCAGATATGAGGTTTGCTTGAGATCCAGTATCAAAAAGAGTATCTATCTTGGTATTCTTGGAAACAACCCTTATGTGAAAAAGCTCTATTATTTACTTTTCTTGTTGAGTTTCATTTATGCTACTACTACTTGAAGAACTAGTACTTGCAATAGAACCCTTACCTTGAAAACCCATGGCTGTAATTTTTGTTTCATCACCTAAATCATGTTGTATGGTTGCATCAGTCTTTGGCTTTCCTTTGTTTCTGAACTTTTTGGGTCTCTTTTTAGGATGAAGTTTCCAACAATGGTCTTCATCATGGCCATCCTTTGAACAGTGTTTACATGTAAGTTTTTCTCCATCTTTTTTAACTGAAGAATTCTTTTCTCCATTTCCCTTGAACTTCCTCTTTCCCTTTTCTCCATAACTAAATGGCTTATTTCTTCCCTCTTGAGTTTCATTCCTCCCTCTTGCTTCCAAATGATTTTCTTGAACACAAACTTCATCTAGATTTGAAGGGTTAAACATGAGTATTGTATGCCTCAAGTAACTATGTAAAGCTCCAATGTATTTGAGTAAAGTTTCTTGATAAGACAAATCTACACCCAAAACCAAAGCTCTTCTCCTAAATTCTTGGGTAAAGCTTTGCACATTTTCCCCTTTAGCTTGTCTAAAATTTTTCCAATCCATAATAGCTTTCTGCATGTATGCTAATGGATAAAATTGCCTTTTAATTGCAACAATGAAATCATTCCAAGAGGATAAAACTTTACCATGTTTCTTCATGTCCTCTTCAGTTTTGGCTTCCCACCAAATGAGTGTTGCACTATCCAATCTTAAAGAAGCAAGCTGAATCTCAGTTTCATCATCTTGAATACTTTGTATCCTACAATACACTTCAATCTGATGAATCCAGTTATCTAATTTCTTAGCATTTACCTCTCCATTGTACATTGGAAATTCAAATTTAATATAAAGATTTAATAAAGGATTTTGTGGAGGAATTTTACCATGTCCCTTTGGAGAATTTGGAGGCGGTTGTGAAATGGTAGAAGAAGTGGAAGATTGAGGTGAGGGAGGTGGAGTATCACCATTCCCTCCATTTCCTTTTGGAGTTTTATCACCATTGTCTCCCTTGCCCTTTGAAGGGATAGATCTTTCACCTTGCAATCTTGCATTTATTTCTTCAAACAAGACTTTCACCATTTCTGTCATATCATAGAAAGTCTTTCTGAAAGTTTCATCCTCAGAAGAAAGAATTTCATGACTCTCCTCATGAGCCATACTTGGTGAATATCTCCTTGAAGCTTGAGGTGATTGTATAGTCCTTCTTCTTGAAAGTTGAGAACATGGCTCTACAAGATAACCTTGTCCTCTTGTGAGCTTCAACCTTGTAAGCATCAGAAAAAAAACACTTGCAAATAATCGAGCATTCAAAAACCTATGCTCTGATACCAACTTGATATAAAAATGAAAAGGCTTGTATCTTTGAAATATTCGCAAGTTTTTAAATATGTGTGCTTAGGAAAAAGGATCAATTTGAAAACACATAAATTAGAGAACCTTTCACATTCAAGATGCAAATAATAACCAGCAAATAACAGTGAACAGTAAACACATAACACAACAAATGATAAAGGAGTTCACCCCTCTCTTGGGCTACATCTCCTGGTCTAGCTTCCAAATGGATCTTTTATATTATTTGATGAAAGTGTTAAAATCAGTGTTGTATAGTGTTCAAAATTCCAAATAGATGGATCCAATGACTCCAGAACATCCAAAAACCCCTAGCTAGAATTTTTCGGCACCTGGTTTGGCCAAAAAATGAAGAAGATAGACCTCCTGGAAGTTTTCCCCTTCAAGCTTGATGTCTCTGCTCGCCAAAACGCACCTCTGTGTGTGTAACCCAGCTTCTGGGTGTTTCCCATGCCTAAACTCAGTCCATGCCAACTCCACAACATGATCCAAAATGTTGCATCGTTAGGGAACCTAGCCCCCAATCCATGGAGGTGTTGGACATGTGGTTTCTAATGTGACCAAGTCCCATGCCAAAGTTGGGTGCCCGTTGCAATGATGTGAAAAACGCCAAGTGTCATGCTAAGGCGAGATATGAATGCATACGTGGTTCGTGTGCTTAAAAGTATCGGTGTGTGGTTGGTTTTTGTTGGATATTTTATGGACTCTCGTGCAACGTATGGAAAAGGGTCATATGTAAATTCTCATGTGAATGGGGCTGAGGCTAAGCCCCAGCCCGAACCCCGCACCAAAACTTACCACAGAGAAAATTTAAATATAATTCAATACATATAGTAGTAAGAACTAATGCGTGGGTGGAGTGGTAGCCTTATCCCTTTCCAAGTCATTGCCCCTGCCCAGAGGTCGCGGGGTCGAGTCCTGTGGACTCCCCAACAATTTTTCCAAATGTCAACTAGAGGGGCTGCCACATGGCAGCCCATGATTGGGCCATGTGGCACCATTTCAAACACTCAACTGAAGACACGTGTTGGTTTCCTATTGGTCCACTTGTATGAAAACTTATCTACCCAGTCACCTACCAACTCAACGTATGACCCATCCACGTAAGATGTACGGCCCTGCCACATCAGTTGTACGGACTGCACAGTGACCAAATTTTTCCCTGTTTGGCAAAATGGACAGAATGCGATATATCACTTATTTGGTTTCCATTTGAACCTATTCAAATTCGTTGGGTTTGTGAGGATGAGGCATATGTCCATGTCCGTTTTGAAGCGATTCTGAGCACTTTGAATTTTGAGCAAAATTTGATCCCCTAGATCACCGATAGTCTTGCCAAGCATATCTCCTTCCCTACTCACCCTAAGTGGGACCAATGGTACTGCTAGCAGATATTTCCCCATTCATCCTCAGTGAAATTTTCCTTAACTGGCATTATTTTTGTTCTCTGCTAGCTGTAGCTCGGCTCTATTCTCCAATTCACTTTTTTTCACTCTGTTCGCTCCCACTGATATGCAATAATTATTTATGCTTAATGATCTTCTTTTGTTATTTTTATTTCATTCTAACCGTACATGTCTCATCATTTCTTAACTAAATTGTTCAATCTGCCACTATGGTTGATGAGTTGTTCTATAATTGCATCTTGATGACAAAATCTATCGTGTGATTTTTCCCTCATACTGTCGATATGTCGTGATTTTCAATGAATTTTAGCATTTAAGACTTATGCAACACTTTTATGACCTATCACTCCCACTTCATAATTGTCATTTATGTGCTTCAATGATTTTAACAGTCTTGTCATTGCCAAATAATGCATTGGTTCTTTGTTGTTTCATGTTTGTACTTTGAAGTTTGTCGCATCTGTGTCTCGTTTGTGTCTCATCTCCTAAATTGGTGCAGTGTTATTCTGATGTGTGACGACCATTCCTTCTATGAAATTTTGTGTTCCTTGGTACTCGAACACTTTTTTTCTTTTTATTGTATCTACTTTTATTTGATTTTCCTTATTTTTCTTGCTTGCTATGGTACAACTACTATAATACATGTGTTCTAGCGCAACCCAATTTACTGCGCAGATTATCGGTGGTCTCTATAGAGTTTCAGCCAAATTTCATTCACCATTACTTCAAGGAATTCACCATTCAAGGTTCCCAACCATGCAACACTTATCTTTGTTACTTGCTAAATCACATATGGTCCTAACCAGTGCATTCTAAACTTTCCTAGATGTTGCATAAACTTATTGTCATATAGTAATACCATATCTCCTACTTGAAACTTCTTTTGTTTAATGTGTCGACCATGCCAAGCCTTCTCTCTTTATTTTTGAACCTACTAATGGAATCCTGCGACAAAATGATCCTCCTCAAGTTTTACTATTTGTGCCAATCTCTACTCTATTGCGCTAGTGTCTGATAGCTATGTGATTGTTGCAATAATCAAGCTACGAAAAATAAACTTCATTGGCATTATTTCTCCTTTCCCATAGACCAAACTAAAAGGTGTCTGTCTTGTCAAATTCTTACTTGTAGTCATGTAAGCCCATAATACTGTAGCAACTCTTAAGTCCCAATCATTTCTCCCTACATTGCAAATATTTGTCAAGGAATTCTCCAAGATCTTATTAAACGCTTCCACTATTCCATTGGCCTGAGGGTGATATGAGGTATTGTTTTGATGATGGATATGGAACTCATCAGTCAATGTTGCAATTGTTTTGTTCAGAAAGTGTGTACCTTGCTCACTAAGTAATATGCACGAACATCCAAACCTTGTGACTACATTCTTGAACAGAAACCATGCAACGGTCTCCACAGTGCAATCTGTAACTGGTGTTGCTTCTTCCCACCTTATTAAATACTTTGTCATAGTGATGATGTAACTTTCCCCTGATCTTCTTTTTTTTGGGTTGATTGGCCCCACAAATTATATGGCCCATTTCTCAAATAATTGCAACGTAACCTGTCAATTCAAAGGAATTTCATCCCTACTAGATAGCTTTCCCATTCGTTAGCAGACATCACATGACTGATAGTACTCCTTCTCATATTTTTGAAGTGTAGTCCACCAAATCCCTGAGCACAAAAATTTTTATGTAGTTTCTCTCCCTGCATAATGTCCTCTAGCAATTCCATCATGTTCTTCTTCAAGTATCATTGGCCTTTTGTGTTCTAGCACACAGTGTCTCAGTATTCCATATGCACCCAACTTGTATAAATTCCATGCAATCAACTGATAATATGTTTCTTTCACTACCAATTGTTTCTTATGCACTACGGTCATCTCAGATGGAGTCATTCATGTGTTTAAAAATTGTACGATGTCCGAGAAGTAATCATCCACCATTCTTACTACGAATATTTTTGCATGTGGGAAGTTGTCATCTAAATTTCCTACATCTTCTCCTGAAAATATGCGTGATAGATGATATGGTCCTGCATTCAACTTCCCTGGTTTCACTACAACTTCAAAATCATATTCCTGAAGTAATAATATCCACCTGCATATTCTCCCCCCCAACACTGGCTTAGTGACTAAGTACTTTAATGTAGAATGGTATGTATACATTTTAAAGTGAGACCCCAATAGATAATGCCTAAATTTATGTCGTGCATAGACCATTTCCAATTCTTCTTGTTCCATGGTTATATAATTCTTCTCTACTATAGAAAACTTCCTGCTTGCAAAAGAGATTGGGTGATCTATGTCTCCTTCCCCTAGTTCAGATAGTATTGTGCCCAATGCTATGGATGATGCATATACATGTACATGGAACTCCTTATTCCAATCTGGAAAAAATAAAATCGGCATGGTTACCAGTTTTTGTTTCAGGGTGTCCAACCCCTTCTGACAGTCCTCATTCCATTGAAACTTTGCTTCCTTATTTAATAACTTTTCCATCGGTCTTGTCATTTGTGTATATCCCTTGATAAATTTCATGTAATAACCTGTATGACCCAGTGTTTCCCTGAGTTTCCTAACTAATGCAGGTGGTTCTAACTCCATAATGACGACGATTTTATATGGATATACTAATATTCCCTGTTTGTGCACTACATGTCCCAACTGAATTCCAAACAGTGCTAAAAAATACACTTCTTCAAGTTCACGGAAATCTGACACTGCCTGCACCAATCCAACATAAGCCTAAGAACTTCTATATGATCCTTCATTAGACTAAACATCATCCAATCATCCAAGTATACTTATAGGAACTTATGGATGAACTCCTTGAATGTTGCAACCACTACCATGGAAACCACTTAGGTTAATTATTCAATCCAAATGGAATAACTCTATACTAATAACTCCCCCATTATGTCGCAAAAGTGGTCTTATGTGTGTATAAACATGTGTGTCCACTCTATTTTCGGTATTGAACTCCATAAATCCCTCCACTATTCAACATGGTCCACTGGATCACCCTCCCATGTATACTTCTACTCAATATTGTCTTCCTCAGTGCCAAACCTTATTTTCATTAGTCTGTTGCACTGTGACCAATCTTTCATTCCCTCTCTGTGTGCATCCCACCATCTGGATAAAGTCGATTTTAATACAACATCTAGTGCTAACATCATTTATTGTTTAGGTACCTACAACTCAAATGCTTTTACAAACATATTGATATCAGTTAATCCATCATACCTGAGTGGATCACATAGCTTTGTTCCAATCCAACACAAGGATCGAGTGATGCACGCACATCATCTAGTTGACACTTCATGCATTCTTTGTTGCCAATTCTCTAGACCTTCTTCAGAATATGACTCACATGAACTAATACCTCACCAACTCAGTGCACAATTCGTTTTTAGGTTGACATAATCCTCCATCCATGCAGTCATGTTATATAAATTGTCAATGTAGTTCCCTCTTGTTGTTTCTATGTATCTCTTTCCTTCTGATGGGTCCAAGGGTGTAGTAAATTTCAAATATCCAACTTCAAATATCATCTCCCTCCTCTTCAATTTGATGATCTCTTGGTTATAAAAATCCCATTCTAGTCCCATCGGTGTTGTATATGGTTGATTGTCATCCACGATCTCAATAAATTCAAAGTATACCACGTTGTGCATCCCATCTATGTTCACGAGTACTCTTTTCAAATGACCAATCAGGACAATTTTGTGTTGATTCGCGAGCCTTAGCTGAATAGGAAACCATACTAACTTGGATTTTCCCATCAACTCCCATGTCTTCTTAGGTAACACATTCACGTCAGACCCTAACTCCAACATAACATTATCCACATCATACTCTGCAATCTGCGCACTGAATCTGAATTCTTCATTGGTTCTTTTCCTGTGTAGTACCTGATTTACCATCCTTTGTGTGACAGGAGTTTCCCTTCCTCTTGTACAGTGATCAATCATGTCATAGAGTGTACTCAACGCAGTTTCATCCTTCATTATCTCTACACAACTCCTTAGGAATTTTGTTAGCATGCTTACCTTCATAATTGTCTCCTCTGGCACATCGTGATCTTCTACACGAGGCACAAATGATGTTGATGCTCCCCAATCCTTCCCAAGTACTTCCTTTCTTTCTCTCTGATATGCCTCATTTTCTTATCGAGGGTCAAAGGTTGGCATAGGCCCTGTTGACTTCCTTACCCATTGTTCAGTCTAATTTCCTTCATTTTTCCTATCAGTCCCTATCCTAACTCCTTCGTGTGTAACAATTGCTACTCTTGGTCCTTCATTACGTATTTCGAATGATATCTTCTACACATTCTGATTCGGATTCTAGTTTTGGTTTCCTCTGGCCTGCCACTTTGCAACTAGTTGGGGAAATTCTTATGTCGAGTGATACAGTTCTCTGCAATATGTGCACGTCATACATGGATTCTAACAGTCGTGGGCCAAGTGTTTAGGTTGATTATAGTTATAACATATAATCAGTCCTCTTCCTCCTCTACCAAAATTCCCTCTACCTCGGCCTCTGCAAAATTTTCCTTTGTTTCCTTGATTGAAACCTCTTTGATTATTGTATTGTGGACCCCCCACTTTTGTTGCAGCATTCTCTTCTCGGATCCTATACATATCTGATGTACACTCCTTCAGTAAGTTGAACGCTTGGAAATCGTTGTCCTCATGCCCGCTGATTTGCAAAAGATGCAAAACAGGTTCTTTGGCATACTTTGATACTTATGTAGTAGTGGACACTTAGTTGGGTGATGGCCCCATTTCTTACATATCTCGCAATATCCCCCTCCTAGTAATGGATTTGGCACTCCTATTGAAAAAAACTATGCAAATGTTGGGTATTCATCCTTCTAGTGGCCTTCAGTCCTACATTTTGTACACCAAATTTGTTCAGGTTTCTCCTTTCCCTTTGTCAATTCTGCTATTTGAATTGTCAATGTAGCCAACTATGTCTGAACTTGCACCATTCCTCCATTGTCTCCTACCAGAGATGATTCCAGTTTCATCGCAATTTCTAGTGCCTCGGATTGCGACGCAACCTTCTGCTGGATCAATGGTCTATGAATGTGTGATAGAAGCCCTACAATAAACCATTTTTAGTGTCGTTGATGTTGAATTTGGAAAGTCAATCTACCCATCACATCCTTAAATATCTGGTTGTAATCCCATTTTGACTATGTTTATACCTTTTTGATCTCCTTTAGTTATGTGATGTATTACGACTCTGACTTTGGCTTCTTGAACTCCTTCAGCAATGCTTTCTTAATATTTTCCAATGTCTTATCCTTTCCTGTAGGTGTGGTGCTCTGCAACTTCATATATCATACTCGTGCACAACCTCTAAATGTTGTCACTAACTACACAATATTCACAACCTCATCCTATGATCTAACTCCCTGGAACTCACACAGTCTAAGAGTATTGTCTACCCTAGCCATGTTTCTTTCTGTAGTCTAACCTCTTGGTGATGCTGGTAGACTATGATTCCTACTCTGCACACTATTTCCACTGTTATGACTACTACTACTCGATCCTCCTTGGCTAAATACAATTTCTTTTGACAAATCTTCAATCATTATTTCTGATTGTGGTGATTCACACAGGGTCGTGGATTTGACACAGGATCATGTATGAGTGGGACTTACTAGTTCTTCTATTATTGGAATGGATTGAAAATCCTCTTCTTCTCCTCCTATGTATGGTACCTCCGCGATTCAGACTAGTTTTTAAGGTTCTTTCCCCTATGGATCACTGCATGTCTCTCCTTTCTCAACCCTAGTATTTTTCCTATTGTACCTCCTTCCTCTACACAACTCTCCAAACTCATATTCTTCCTTTGGTATACCCTCTTATTGCATCCTTATTCCCTCCCTGTCTCTTTCACTTCATGCTTTCAAACAATCCTCTTGTTAGCCCTCGATTCCCCTATGTGTGTGAACCCCTTAGCAGTCGGATTCCATTATCATTACATTATTTTCACACAATAGCATCTTTATCCACATACCTAATGATTTCAATATCCTCCCAAATGGACCTTTGAAAAATTCCATTTCTACGACACTGTATGATTGAATACAATCTATAACACAACCTCCTAGTATGCGATCCAACCAAAAAGAAACTACTCAAGTAGTTGGGTTGCTTATATAATTCAACTATCTTACCAATTCAGGAGTTCAATTCCTCGACGTCGTAGCACTGTACCTTCTAGTTTTCTCCACTAATATTTGCATCCATTGCTTGTCACTCATCCTAGGGTTTTAGTTCTCTTGTCAATCAAACTCCCATTCCTTCCTTTCCAACCATTATGATATATCCTTCTTAGTTGACCTTCAAAACATCCCCTTAATCACAAATTTCAAGTCCCAACAATGGAACCATTTGTTGGTGCTACTGTGCGTGTGTTGTAAGACCCTAGGTTCACTTCATCTATGACCAACAAAACCCACCATACACTGGCCCTTTCAGCATCACCGTCTTTCACATATGAATTCTCACACGAGGTATCTATTGGGACTGCGAGAACCATGCTTCTGCAGTAGTAAGGGAATGGGAAGAAATCATTTGAGTCACTCTTCCTTATTACATTGTGCACACAACTCTATTCTATTCAGTATTAACTTACTTATAATTCAGATTCCTATAATCATCATATTTCAAATTACCGAATAGATTTGTTATGTTACAGTCATTACCTTTCACTACATTTAACCCATAAGGCAAATCTATTATATGATGCATGAAAATAGAATTCATAAGCAAACATAGAAAGACGGAAAACACAAGATTTGTAACATCTCTTTAACATTCCTTTATTCATTCGTCTCATCCATCGAATGCTACATTCAAGAACTATAAAACTAAATATCGACCAGAACAGAGCGGAACAAAATATAACATAAGAGAACCTAACATAGCATAAACGATCTAAACCCCTCAAATAAGATCTATCTAGCAAAGGACATACACAATTTTCAAAAGAAATGAGAAAAGACGGAAATGAGAGAGAGAGAATCAATAATTGTATTAATTGAATTACACACTCAAAGAGTGAATAATTTACAATATATATAGGTTACACGAGTAACTAATGCGCCATAGTAGTGATCTAGAGAGATTTAGACACTCACTGATAGACACTGGAGTGAATTTCCACCTAGTCCTAGTTAACTGATCCATGCAATAATTAGTTAACTGAGACACGTGTGTGCAAGATGTTGGGTATGTGTTATATTCTTTGCATGTGTGTGTGTGGGCACATTATATTCGACAACTGCGTCTGACGGGGTTCGGGGCAGTGCCCCAATTTTTTTTTTTGGGCAGTTTTTGTTATTTTCAGCCATTTACTAAATTAATCCCGGATTAAGGGATTAGGGTTTTGGCATCTACGGAATACCTAAAAACATTGTATATATTGTATGGTGAATGGTGAAATTCAATATAATGAATATAAGAAAGGTTTTCCCGGTTGAGGGTTTCTGGTATAAAATCTTTGTGTACTCTGTGTATGAGCCATTGATTAAATTTTGTTTTGCTTAAGAATATATATGCATTGCTTTACTTCACAGGTTTAAAACTTACATGTGGTATCAGAGCTCATTTTTGGCTTCAGAGGGATGCCTTTGTTGTTGAGGGTTTGGCTCAGTCTTGATAGATCAAGTTTATCTTGGGTCTGTGATAAACCTGGGTTTAATGGGAGCTTTTGCAGTGGTGATTTGAGTGCAGAAAAAGGAATGGTGAGCTCTTCTAGAATCGAGATAGAGAATTTCAACAGTAAAAACTTTGAGCTATGGAATCTCAATATGGAGGACCTTCTTGTAGAAAAAGAACAATGGATCATTGTGGATCCGGGTACACAGCCTACTGGTACACCATCTACTAGCACACAGACCATTGGTACACAAACTACCAGTACACCACCTACAGGTATGTCGAAGGAATATTGGGAGAAGTTGGACAAAAGAGCAATGAGTACTATTCGACTCTGCCTGGCAGATTCAATGTTCTTGAATGTCTCAGGAGAATCTACAGACAAGGAACTATGGGATAAGCTAGGGAATTTGTATCAATCAACATCCCTGATAAACAAGTTGTTTCTTCGAAAGAAGTTGTATCATCTTAGGATGGAAGATGGAGATTTTGTGACAGAACATCTAAATGCCTTTAATACTCTGGTGAGTCAACATGTCTTTGTTAATATCACATTTGCATAAGAAGATAAGTGTATTACTTTGTTATGTTCTTTTCCAGACTCTTGGGATAATCTGGTTGTAGCAATAGGTAGTACCACTCAATCTAAATTGAAGTATGAGGATGTAGTTTCATCCTTGTTATCTGAAGAGATGAGGCGGAAAAGCATGGATAGTCATAGCACAGATGCTTTATTTGTAAGAGGTCATACCCAAGACATGAATCCTGGTAAGCCTTTGGGGGGGAGATCTAAATCTACAGGTAGATCTAAGTCTCTAGGAAAATCTTTGAGGAAATGTTGGAAGTGTGGTAAAACAGGGCATTATAAGAAATATTGAAAGTCTAAGAAGGTTGAAAAACCAAAGGGATCTGATAGTACCTCTTCCACAGAGGCGAAAACCTTTACTGAAGAAGGAGGTGATGTTTACTGAGCATCTATAGGTACACATGCAGACCATGATGTATGGTTGATCGACTCAGGTGCATCATACCATATGACTCCTCACAGGGAGTGGTTCTCTGAATATGAAAAATATGATGGTGGTGATGTATTCCTAGGAGATGACTCGACAACAAAAATCATGGGACGTGGAAGGGTTAAGTTGTTGCTAAAATATGGAAGGATTATAACTCTCCCTAGGGTTCTGCACATTCCAAAACTAGCCAAGAGCTTAATATCTGTAAGCAATATGGAAGATGCAGGAATGGATATTGTATTTGGAAAGGGCACTTGCAAGATGGTACGAGGAACAATGGTGTTGATCAGGGGAGTTTGGTGTGGAACTCTTTACAAGTTGTTTGGAATCACTTATACTAATGGGTGTAACAGTCCTGTTGTCCTTGAGCCAACAAATAAAGAAGACAAGACCAATAGTGTCCCTGAAAAGAAGACCATGATGTGGAATCAAAGACTGGGGCATGTTTTAGAAAAGGGCCTTCGAACACTACATGATAAAGGCATGGTTTAAGGTATGTCTAATTGCAATCTGGATTTTGATTTCTCTGAACATTGCATATATGATAAACAGAATCGAGTAAGATTCCCATCTTGTGCTACAAGAGCAAAGGGGATCTTCGAATTGATACACAATGATGTGTTTGGACCTGTGCCTATTCCACCACCAGGTAAGTCTATGTATTATGTTTCATTCATAGATGATTTCTCAAGGTACACATGGATTTATTTTATTAGAAATAAATATGAGGTATTTGATAAATTTAAAGAGTTTAAGGCTCTGGTAGAAAATCAGACAGAGAAGAAAACAAAGGTATTGAGAACAGATAATGGTGGCGAATTCTGCAGAAATGAATTCAAAGAATTATGTAAGAAGTGTGGTATAGCAAGGTAGAAGACTACTCCATACACTCCTCAGCACAATGGAGTTGTAGAAAGGATGAATAGGACACTGATGGAAAAAGCAAATACCATGCTCAGTAGTGTAAGGTCTCTCTATTATCCGCTTAATTTGTTCTCCCATCTGCTCCATTTCTCTTTCAATATATTCTTCATGTTCATACATTAAATCTCTAACTGATGCAGCTTCATCTTCAATAATGGATGGCTGATCCTCCTTGTATATCCTCTTAGACTCTTCTTCCATGCTTTGTAAAGCCTTTTCTACCTATTGTTGATGGGTCTCAATCAACTCAAGCTATCTTTCCAGGCTATGTTTTGATTCTACCACTTTAGCAACTGTTAAAATTAATTTAACATTTTCCACTTGTATATCATTATACCATTTCATTTTCAATTTCCATATTGTTTATATGTATATAGATCTATTTATATATAACCAAAATAATTGTGTGTTTGTCTTGCAGGTTAGGTGGGGCTAGAGTTGGAGCTTGGATTTTCATCTAATTAAAGAGTTTCAGCGTTTCAATATAACCATTTTAGGGTTTTTTTTTTTAATTTCAGGGTTGGAACAGTTCCATTCCTAAACTGTCCTTCTTACATGCGGGTAGGTGGGTAGGCCCTGGTCCAAGTTTTTAAACCAGGGCTTTGATACCATGTGTAAGGTCTCTGTCCCCACAGAGCCTTATAAAACACAAGATAAAATAATGAATAAAAACAAATTATGTATATCCTATACAATTTAATCATAACTTATAACCATTTATTATTCAGCATAAATTAGATTTATTAACAACATGTAAATAAGATTACGTAACAACCACATAACACCACATATTCATGAAAATACATAAATAAACCTACCTCTTTTTTATGCTAAATCCCCAATCTCTGGTTGTCCTCTCTGCTGCTCTACCCAAACTCTGCCCAAAACTGAATCTTCCCTCGTGTAAGGTCTCTGTCCCCATAGAGCCTTATAAAACACAAGCTAAAATAATGAATAAAAACAAATTATGTATATCATGTACAATTTAATCATAACTTATAATCATTTATTATTCAACATAAATTAGATTTATTAACAACATGTAAATAAGCTTACGTAATAACCACATAACACCACATATTCATGAAAATACATAAATAAACCTACCTCTGTCTGATGTTAAATCCTCGATCTCTGGTTGTCCTCTCTACTGCTCTGCCCAAACTCTGCCCAAAATTGAATCTTTCCTCCCTTCCAGCTAGGAGCAGAGCCTGTCCGGCTCCCTAGCTCCAGGATTTTGTGAGGATTCCTAGCTCCCGAGCCCAAAACTCCCAGCAACCTAGTGCACGCCTGTAACAGTCCACCCAAACTCTCCAGACCAAACTAGAAAATACCCAATAGAAAATATAGTCCTTCCCTCTCAATAATGCTTCCTCCTCCAAAATTTCATAATAGTCTCTTCTGCGGGCCTCTTCCCCCTCATATCCTTCCCCATTCACCGCCTCCTCCTTCATTTAATGCCACCCACCTTATCCCTCCATTTACTACCGTATCCCTCCATTCAATACCCTATCCCCTGTCATACGTAAAGTTTTATAATAAATAAATTAAAGTTATTAAGCCTTTAATTCTTTACCCAAACCTTAAATGTGTTAATTAATCAATTAATTAATTAATCAACATATATTAAACAATTAATAAATAAATAAATAATTAAATATTATTATTAATAAATAATTGTTATTTAACTAATACACACTAGGACAGTTAATTATTTAATTAACTATACTGATAAACCCTATGCAACTATTTAACTAGGGTTGTTACATACACCCACCCTTCAAGAAACTTCATCCCGAAGTTAAGGTATTTTATGATACAAGGGAAAAGAAACATGGTTCACACATTCATAACAAATAACCATCATTATTAGTAAGTAAGCCAAGAAACTCATTCATACTAATGTACATGCGGAAGAAATGCATGTGTAGCTAGTACATACAAGTCTCGTTCATGTACTAATATCAATAACTACCATCTCTATAGTAATTTCCATATGCATCCAATCCATTCAACAAGACTATTCATTTTATAAAAGAAAATAAACCAATCAAATGTTTGCAAAATCCTTTAATTTCAATTATCTAGCTCAACAATGTTATTTAGACAATTGTAGTTTAATTACATAATTATGAATATTCATATATATATGCATTTTCTTTTCAAAAGGAAAACAAAAAGTTCCAACATAGGGCAAATCTCCACACACTCTCAACTATTTCTACTCATCCTTCCTCCCTAACTTACTTCCATCTTCCATTCCTATCCTTCCTCCGCTGGACTATCTTGGAGCGTCAACTATGTTGACCTAACTCCAAATAGAACCTGTAAGTGGAAGTGTCACTATCTTGACCAAGCTTCCCCAATGGGCAACTGAAAATCATCATCACACGTCTAGGGGAGCGTGAGCTAACATCATCCTCCCATGACTTCAGGTTTCGGAGGATACACGGTGGGAAATGCCTCCACCCCTCCTAATCATGACTAGCGTCCACACCCTACAATGGAATATACAGTGGCACCGTGTTGCTGGGAGTTTTGTCATCGTCTATTCAGTTTTGGGCAGTCTTACCACCTGAAATCCTACACTGGTCCACATATCATAGAAATGCATCCAAACCAATATAATTTCACATACAAAGATTCATACCATAATGTTTCTTGGCTAGTGGTCATGACATCCACTTTCATCATCATTATCCCTTGGCTATTTCATAGCCCATAACCTGTAGATTAGTCTATAACACAAACTCATACATTTCTATGCATTGTCATCATGTAATTGCATAGAATCATAATTTCAATTCGGTATCCGCGTACCAACAACTTTAACATCAAAGTTTTCAAGTTAGAAATAGATCTCATAATATCCCATAATTCAATTAACAACACCATTCATAAAATTATCATTTACATAACAGATTGCATCATTTCCAACATCATTCAAATAACATTTAAATCTTCATAGGATTCTCATTCACACAATATGTCGCATCATATCCATCATCATCAATAACATTTAAACATTCATAAAATTTGCATTCTCACAATATATCGCATCATATCCATCATTATCCAAATACATTTAAACATTCATAAAATTTGCATTCTCACAATATATTGCATCATATCCATCATTATCCAAATACATTTAAACATTCATAAAGATTCATATGTCTTAAAAGTTCAAGTGTATCATTTAATAGTTTCACTTGTGAATAGAAAATAAAAGTGTGTAGGCCTCAGGTAATTTTGGTTGTCTAAGTCAAAAGGTGGTGTTACATACACCCAACATTCGAGAAACATATTCTCGAGGTGGTCAAAAAAGTGAGGGATAGTCTCGTTGTACTGTCTCAGCATCTTCCCAAGTAGCAGATCATGGACTATACTTGTCCCATTGGACCTTAACTTGGTCTACCAGACAGTTCCTGAGTTGTCTAACTCTACGGTCCAATATGCATAATGGTTATACCGTGAGATTTCCCACGTCCTATACCTCCAATTCCTTCCAATTTAGTTTATGTGATTCATCAGCAACATAATGACGTAAAACAAATACATGAAAAACCTTATGATTTTTATGCAAGTGGGGTGGTAGTACGAGACGATAGGCAACGGGTCCAATTTTCTCTTGGATTCTGAACGGTCCTATAAATCGAGGTGACAACTTTGTCCCCTTCCCAAACCATATGGTACTCTTATTAGGCTTGATACGAATGAAAACCTGGTCTCCCACTTCATAACTTCGGTCAGTCCTGTGTCCATCCGCATAACTTTTCTACCTATCATATGCTTCCTTTAGTCTCTGCCTAATTTGAATCACCTATTCCTCCATCTCTTGAATCAATTCTGGCCCAACTATTACTCAGTCTTCTAATCTTTCCCAACTCAATGGTGTTCTGCATGGCCTTCCATACAGAGCTTTGTAAGGTGGCATTCCGATGGAGCTATGAAAACTGTTATTGTAGGAAAACTCTACCAAAGGTAGGTACTTCTCCCAATGGGTTTGATTATCCATGACATACATCCTAACCATGTCTTCCATGACCTTATTTACTCTCTTGGTTTGCCCATATGTTTGGGATGATAATTTGTGCTTAAGTTCAACTGAGTCCTCAACGTTGACTGCAAACTTGTCCAAAACCTAGAAGTGAATCTAGAGTCCCTATCTGAAATGATATTCTTAGTGTTACACATGATTTTGTTCATATTGGTAATATCTTAACAATGGTGTATTCAGGTTCCCAACAAGGAATTTTTGCCTGAGAAAAGTGGCCCTTGTCTCCTTCAAAAAACATATTTTTAAAGTGAGTTCGCAGGCTACCTATAGCCTAGGGTGCGAGAATACCTCATTCTTGAGAAACCGATGTTGTGTGAGACTCTGACCCAACAATGCATAGATAGGAATGAAAGATATCAATTTTGTGTTCGATGAATCCTATTTACAGGAGGGAAAGATAATTTTTCTGGAATAAGGTGCGAGAATACCTCATTCTTGCAGGAATAAGGTATTCTGTTGTTACTCAAAGGAGACAACCTTTAATAATATTGCACAATTTTTAAAATTTAACTAGTAACTCTTTTCTAGGACTATATTACACCAACACTAGCTAGGCTAGAGCTTTGGAATAGGCAGAGAGATACACTCTCCAAAGCACAAAATACACAATAGCATCTTGTGGTAAGGAGTGTCAAATTCCATTTGCAACATTTTGTCCTGGGAAGCCCTTCTCACACAAGGGTCAAACCTGAGGTCGCATTGATATTGACAGAGTTACTCACCCTGCTTTGTTGATATCGGTGTAGATATTGCACGTATTACGGGGGTCACTTGAAGGTATACCCACAATGATGAGTGGAAGCCTCTCGAGCTGATTTCAGGCTAGATACCCTGCCCTTGCGTTTAGATCGGACTGTTATCTATCCCCCCAGGATTTATTGTTGTTGGTGGTAACCTTAGTGGCCTATCTTCTTAGGGTCTTACACAAGATGACTGTGAAGGGGAAAGTCTTCATGGTACCTGTAATCGACGTTCGCCAAACTCACTCGGGCTCCTTGGAGGGTATACCCATGATTATGTGTGGGAGCTTGCACCAGGGTGTAAGTCCGTTAAGCAGGTCATCAATGTAACTTTTCCACCATAGCCCAGCCCCTTCTTGTCTCATTGTTGTGACGTTGGATTTCATCACCAACTAGTGACTTCAGAATTAGAAGGTCTTGATTGCTTGGTTTTGTTCCCTAGATTTTTTTACTAGCGCATGTTGTTTGTTCACCCAAGTTGACCATAGAATTTTCTTCATCAGTTTTTTAACTCATTCACAATTAACCCTCCACGTCGTTCACGTAGAATGCAAGGCTTACCCCTAGAAAATATGGAAGGTTCTCAACCCTTGCCTACCAAATCACCGGAGGGCTCTCCTCAACAGAGTGAAGTCCAAGACGTCACCACGCCACAAGTGGAAAGAATTGACTCTCTAGAATGATTCTGAATTTCCAATTCTAGAGAGGACTTTCAAATTCATCCCGACTCTAAGAGACGTATTATGTGAGTGAATTCTTCCAGAGACTTGGTTGTTTTGTATTCTAGATCACCAACTGGACCTTTTCTTGGACCTGAGGGTCAAGATCCTTTTTGGACTACTGGCGTTTTTAGATGGCATCTCTTTGTCTTAGGCTCAGGCATTGATATCACCATCTCACCTGCGCTACTCGAAACATCTGATCCAAATGCATTACCTTTTACTACTGCTTATTATTTTCCTGGTACAAAAGCTCTGTGAGCTGACCACATCTTGAATCTCCCTTTACAAATGGTCCATTACACAGATACTATGACTCTTCACACCGGGATTACTGCGGCAAGCCAAGACCCCATTGGCACACTGATTTCTCCCAGAGTCACCTCGGCACTTCCACTCAGATACCATGCTTTGAATGCCTCTATTCTTGTTCCTACGCAAATCACATCCGAAACTCCTGGTGGTCCCACTTCTTCTGGGCACTCTCCTCCCGGCTTCATTTCAACACTTCCTCCACCCTCTTTCAGAGGACCTTTTCCATCCTCTATCAGAGGCACTGATCCTAGTGGCACCATTCCATCATTCACACCAAATTACCAGATTCATGTTGGTGGAAAATTTCACCAAGGATGCCCAACTCAACCCCCCCTTGTAGGGCAAATCCCAATTGGAACACAACCCCCAATTGGAACACAAACCCCGATTGGAGGACAACCCCCACCGACCCCACCCTATGGAAAAAACATACCTCCATCCTTGGCCCAGTATTGGAACCATGTGATACAACATAACCCTCAATCGACTGGGGGGCAACAGCCTCAAGCTACATTCATTATACCCCCTATTATAGGCCAACCATATCCAGGTACGTCTAATCCTATTTGGGGCTCGAATGCTCCACCCCATGGCCCCATTCAAGGGTACAACCCTATGAGTTACTTGCCTCGACAACAACCACCGAATCTGCCCGGATCATTGCATTATATGCAAACTGCTTATGGTCCCACTGGCTTACTGACGGGACTCCCTCCCCAAAGCCACTAGTACTTGCAAGTGAATAGACAATTACCTTTCTTAGCCACCCTGGACCTCCCAAATCTGTCGAGGATTTTAAATGATCCGATCCGTCACTCTCCCAAATGGCCCGCTATACCGGCCAAACTACCATCTAACATCCCTAAATTCGATGGCAAAGTGGGAGAGGACCAGATAAATCATGTCATGAATTTTCACCTTGGGTGCTCATCCAACTCCTTAATGGATGACTCTATTCGTTTACACCTTTTTCAAAGAACTCTCACGGGTTCTACCGCAAAGTGGTACATAGAATTACCACAAGGTTTCTTCGCTAACTTCAACACCCTCGCTATGGATTTCCTCACCCACTACCAGTTACCTATCCTCTATGAAACAGGGACTGAGATTTTAAGTTCTTTCAAACAAACCAAAGCCACTCATATCTCTGATCACATTCATGAATGGCGACGGAGACAACGTCTGATCAAAATCGAACTTCCCGATCAGTTGCTGGCAGAATGGTTCACGAAATCATTTGTGAATGACATCCGTTGTGACATTTCCATGGGTGGAGTTGTCACAGAAGAACAGGCCATTATTCGTGCTCAATACCTTGACCTTGTTTACTCACAAATGGGTACTCTTTACGACTTACTCCCTGATGCACCTCATCCTTCTACTTCCGCCACTTCAGCTACTCCTCCTGCTTCTCATGTTGTTGATGGTGTGATTGGCACTTTCCATGCCCAACCACATTCCATCCAAACCTCTAGCAACAACCCCAAACCCATTTCTTCTAGTGTTCAAAATGATCTGTCTCCTACCCCTCCCACAGGCAAGACTTCTGAGGTAAATGTTGTTCAA
This sequence comes from Picea engelmannii, assembly GCA_009831015.1. Taxonomy (NCBI): domain Eukaryota; kingdom Viridiplantae; phylum Streptophyta; class Pinopsida; order Pinales; family Pinaceae; genus Picea; species Picea engelmannii. The sequence continues at coordinate 972,108 of ML779191.1, forward strand.
TCTACCCCCGCCAGTAAAAACAAATCTAGAAAGGGAAAGGGTAAGAATAAGGAGGACAAAAATAATTCGCAAGCAGAGAGAACCAAACCACCACCTGTTGATGATAGGGATAAGCGCAAACCCTAATACCCTTGTCTTATCTGTGGTGATGATCACTACACTAAGGATTGTCCACGACGAGCCGAGGTTACTAAGTCCCTTCAAGGGACCACAAAACCACCCACTCTGACCGTATTGTCACAACCCTTCCCTTCTCAACAATAGGCCCAATTGTTCATTCATGACCAACCCTCCCCGTCCAATACATCCTATGTCTTAATGTGTACAGGTGATTCAAAGAAAAACGACATCACACTTACCACTCGAGCCAAAGATTATTCCTCCTCTAAAGAGAAGGTTGATGCTATACCTCCTTCATTGGTCCAACCATCTCCCACGACTCCACCTACCAACGGTCCTCTTCATCTCGAATGACCGAAACTTGACATAGTCCTTCGCCCTCCTCCAAAGGGCGTCGTTCAGAAATCGGCTTTCAATCCTCAAGCTCATGCTGCCCAGAACTATAGTATTGTTGAAGATCTGGCCCAAGCACCATCCACGATGTCAGCCCTCGAAGTCCTTCAAAGTTGTCCTATACAATGGAAGGAACTATTGAAGGCTATCAGTGGAATCAACCCTACAGATACGAATTTAATACTTTTTGACTTGGAAGATCACATTCCAAGGTTACCCCCTCAAATCACATTCCAAATACAAGTGATTGTCTCCGACAAAAACATTTGTAGAACCATTATCGATGAGGGTGCCTCGACGTGCGTTATGTCTATTACCTACTGGAAAGCCATCGGAACTCCCTCTTTGACTGAATCCCATAACATACTCAAAGCCTTTAATGGCTTTAATTTCAAGCCTTATGGTGTGCTCCCTTCACTGCCAATTACGTTAGAAGGAAAAATGGTCCAAGTTGAAGTGGAAGTCTTTGACGCTCCTCTCAATTACAACCTCCTACTTGGCCATAGCTATATTGATTCCATGCGCACAATTGTGTCGACTCTTTTTTTCTGTTGTACGTTTCCCACATCAAGGAAAGGTAATTATCATCGACCAATTAACCTTCTTTAACTTGGATACGCGTACTAGCAACGTACTGTTTATTTCCAACCCCC
>ML779191.1:973290-1006793 GCA_009831015.1 Picea engelmannii
ATATGTCACTTCAATCAACATGATCTCCACCTCAATTCATGGAACCCCTGCGTCTCACGACCCATGGATGGTACCCGACCCAGTCGATCATCTTCGTTACGGTGAAGAAATGCCTTTGAGTCCAGCTGAATCCACCTATCAGGCCATTCAATCGACAACTCCTCCTACCCCCTCTCTTGGTGATTTATCTCCAGACCCTTTCTGCATCATTTTTCCCATTGATGAGATGATTATGTCTGTCATGGAAGACACCCCCTGGGATGATGGACATCACCATTCCATTCTCTTCCTTGAACAACACACCATCAAGAGCTACCAACGGATCTCGACCCCCTCGATCGTTGTCGTCATTTCCACTGTTCCCGAGTCCACACACGATGTGTTTTCCGAAGAGAACTTAAGCAATATCTCACCCATCATTCCCCTTGACATATCCATAAAACCTGGAATTGTAGAAAATGTGCATATTGGAGCTTCGTGTTCCCCTGACGAAATCGTCACCTACAAGTCACTTTTGAAAGAATTTTGTGACATCTTCACCTGGAGCTATGAAGAAATGTTGGGTATTGACCCCGACATTGTGATACATGAGATTAAGACATACCCAGACGCTAAACCCGTCTGGCAATGCCTTTTTCCAGTCCACCCATGTAAAGCGGCCACTATCAAGATTGAAGTCGAGAAAATTCTCAAAGCTGGCTTTATTTACCTGGTGGCACTCACTGACTGGGTTTCCAATCTTGTCCCGATTGACAAGAAACAAGGCACAATCCGCATGTGCATTGATTATAGGGATATTAACAAAGCATGTCCTAAAGACAACTTTCCTACCCCCTTCGTCGACTAGATTGTCGACGATTGTGCCAGAAGTGAAATCCTCTCTCTGATGGTTGGTTTCTATGGATATAATCAAATCAATATTATTCCCGGGGACCAACACAAAACTGCTTTTATTTGTCCTTGGGGCACTTTTTCCTATCGGAAACTTCCTTTCGGTCTAAAAAACACAAGTGCAACTTTTCAGCACGCTATGTCTTATGCCTTCCATGATATCAATCACATCGTGTAGCCATATCATGATGACTTACCCGCTCATTCCATGCGCTGTGTCGATCATCCAATCACCTCCATGCCATTTTCCTCCGATATCGGTTTTACCATATACGCTTGAATCCTCACAAATGCGTTTTCTGCGTAGAATCCGGCCGACTTCTAGGCTTTATTTTTTCACGTCAAGGGATAAGGGTAGATCCTTTAAAGGTTGAGGTGATTCTCAATCTCCCTCCTCCTTCTTCACTTCACCAGTTACAAAGTTTGCAAGGGAAAGAAAACTTTCTTTGTCGTTTCATCCTGAACTATGCCAAGCTAACTCTTGGATTTACACGACTACTAAAAAAGGGGTCTGAGTTCATATGGGATACCATCGCCAACAAATCCTTCAAAGCTTTGAAACTATCAATGACATGTACTCCGCTCCTTTTCCCACTGGATTACAGTCGTGATTATTTCCTCTACCTCGCAGCCTCGAATTACACCATCACTATGGTCCTCGTCCAGGAGGATGATTCTCATGAAAAAAATGTCATCTATTACTTGATTCGAAGTCTAACGTCTATCGAAACCAAGTATTTACATGTTGAAAAACTAGGCTTGGCAGCCATCCAAGCAGTCCAATGTTTCCAACACTATATCCTCTCTCACAGGACTATGGTAATATCTAACTGCAACCCTATGCAACACATTCTCACCCATCAACTGCTAGGGGGGAAATACTCCAAGTGGATTGTGATACTCCAGGAGTTTGACTTCAAATTCGAATGTGCTAAGTCCAAGAAATCCTTAGTTTTTTTCGAGTTGATATGGGACTTTCCCTACTCTGAGACGGAAAATGTAGCAGTCAATTCATTACCTGATGAATCCCTTTTCCTAATTAGTTCTGAAGATATTTTGTATGAAGATATCATCATATATCTCCAAAACCATACTTTCCGGCCCAATTTGTCTAGTACTGACTAGTGTCGAATATGCTATCAAGCCTGTCAGTATATTATCCTAGTTGATACTATTTATCATCGTGGAATTGAATTAGTTTTTCGACGCTGCCTCACATTCGACGAAGTCGAGAAAGCCTTAAATGACTACCATTCTGGAGCCTGTGGTGGTCATATGTCCAGGTATGCTACTGCCCAGAAGATCCTACGAGCAGGGTATTTTTGGCCTTCTTTATTTAACGATTGTATAATGTCGTCCAAAAATGCCACGCTTTCCATACCTACAACAATAAAATACGGTCACATCCTACTCCTCTTCACCCCGTGGTCTCCGTTGGTCCTTTTGCAAAATGGGGTATCGATTTCATGACATGTCACCCCCACTCGGTCGGGGGGCATGGATACATTATTATAGCCGTAGATTATTTTATGAAATGGGCCGAGGCGATGCCGACATTTGACAATACCGAAAAGACTGCAACTTTATTCATATTCAATCACATCATAGCTCATTTTGGTGTTCCTCAGGCTATTTTCACTGATCACGGTAGTCAATTTAGAAATTTCATGATGTCCAAACTTACTAAAAAGTTGGGTATTCACCATGAAAACTCAACACCCTATTACCCACAAGCCAACAGCCAAGTCAAAGCAATTAACAAAGTCCTCATTACCATGCTTCGACGAATGATAGGGATTCACAAAACAAGTTCGCACACGATGTTGTTTTTAGCATTGTGGGTTACCGAACATCCATTAAGTCTGCTACCGGGTTTACACCATTCTGGTTATTCTATGGTCTTGAAGCCATCCTCCCTATTGAATGTGAGATACCCTCCCTAAAACTAGTCATCGAACTCCTCCCAAACACTTCAGCCGAAGAAGAACGTCTATTGTATCTCATGCGATTAGATGAAACTCGTCGCGACACCGCCCTAGTCATAGAAACCCAGAAGAAACATGTCAAATCCCAATACAACAAACATGTCAAGCCTCACGTTTTCTCCGAAGGTGATCTAGTTCTCCTTTATGAACAAGATTGGGACGTGCTAGGGGCTAGAAAATTTGAAGTTATGTGGCGAGGTCCTTATATCGTTAGACGCGTTTTGGAGAAAGGAGATTACGAGTTAGTAGATTACGACGGTATCCCTTTGATTGAACCCAGAAATGGGTTTTACTTAAAGAAGTACTATGCCTAAGATCACCTGTGCATGAGTACTTGTATTTTATTGTATCATACTTCTTGTGTGTTACTGTAGTATGCTTTTTCGTTATCTAGTCTCTTCCCTTATGTTACTTTGTGTTTGGTTTCCAGATGTCGGAGTCTTCGCTACCCCACATTGGCTTCGTTGATGGTGCTAGCTGTAGTACTCAGAACCTTGCTTCTGCTACTTGGGCAATTTACGCCCCTACAAACGAATTTATCACTCTACGAGGTGTGTGTCTCGGCCGTGGGAGCAACAATATTGCAGAGTATAGCGTCGTTATCAAATTTTTGATTGATTCTATTTCGCTCGTTATACGTCACTTGGTCATACGACTCGATTCACAGCTAGTAGTACTACAGTTAAGTAATGTCTATGATATTCGAATTCCTACTTTATTACGAGTATATTTATGAATTCGCCTCTTGGAATGTTATTTTGATTATATTGAGTATTAGCATATTCCTAGATGTCTAAATACATTAACTGATGCATTAGCTAACTATGTATTAAACAGACAATTGGGTCATTTATAAACCAATCACATCACATGTATCACACAACACAAGATAAGCCGGTAGAAGTCGTATATATGTATATAACGATCAAACGTTTTTACAAAAAGTTTTTGTCCAAGGACCAAAATTTCAAAATCTGAAGCTCATAGCTTCTACAAAGTATCATCATGGGTGACTCTCACGATAACACATGACTTCCCGGGCCACCCTACGAAGCAGTTGGACTCTGACACCCCCACAATGTGGCGTTCATAACACCGAGGGACCTCCCTGATAGTCATGTCTGAAATGTCAGCAATCAACCCCTCCAAGTGATTCTCCACCACTTCATAGTCTTCAGCATCCCATCATGCTACTGGAACCGCCTCTCCTCATCATTGAATAGGAGAATTCCCTGGTGGTCGATATGGCCCCACATCTGTGCCATCAAAAGGAGATTTTTTTATTAGTCCTTAGACAAACATAAAAAACATTTTATATGATAAAAATTACAAAAACATTTAAAAGAACAAAATGTGTACTTCTTACCAAGGTCACCCCACTAAGCATCCTTAGGTATGGATAAATCTGGATCCCCTCGGAACTCCAATCTGTCATAAGCATAGTCATCAACCATCAGCATTTGTGGCCACAACCAGTCGAAGAACAAATCATTGTATTTGATGATAGGCCCAACTACGTGTCGGGCCATGAGGTTGCACCACCTCAGCATCCTCGAATCTTGTGGGGCTGGTAAACCCCACTCAACCTGTAATCTCAGCAATGGAACCCTCTCAATAAAGAAGGACACCAAAAGTGATCCGTACCCGAGCTGCTTTAGGTCACCTTTCCTTCATTTTGTCAACTGCCTCTTCATACTGCGAAGAACTGCATCTGACCAGTTGAAGACTCGTGGCTCTGTACACTCTATGGTGTACTAGAAGTAGCTCTGGAGAGCCATGTGTGGAGTTGCGCTCCCAACCATGCGTTCTATGGTGAACAAGATGGTTCGCAGGGTCAAATCTTGGACCCCCCAGATAGCCACCTTGCCTTTGCTTCTTTCTGCCTCTCGAATGTCGTACTCGTGACAATACTCACTCATAGGGAGTCTGCCACCTCAACTACCGATCAAGCTAGCGTGGTACCCACGCTGTGATAACCCTGTCAAAAAGTAGATGTCCTTGATATCTAGGGTCAAAGTGTGGATTTCCACATGAAACAACTGCTGGTCCACGTCCCACATATGAACCAGGTACTCTAACAATCTAATTTGGGCCCTCATGCTCAGAATCCGGAAGAATTTCAAAAGTCCACAGTGTCGAAGGGTAGCAACGGTACCCGATTCATTCCCAACAATAGCATCATCTTCCTCATTCTCTCTTTCGTGCCACTCTAGCATCGTGATGGTCAAATTCCTATACAAGAACCATAAGAAGAGAGTCAGAAACTCATTTCAAACCTTGGCATATTTTTCATTGAGCAAAAATCAAAGTGAATTTTCATTTTGCGGCCCTCAGAGGTGCCCCTTTAGCACAGTGTGAGATTCTCACAGGTGCCTTTGAGGATGCATGCGAGAATCATGCATTCTTGCAAGTCCCGTATGGCTAGCCTGCAAGAATGCCCGGGCACAAGTTTTAGCCCTAAAACAAACTCAAAACCTTGAAATTTGCCAATGAAAATGAAAACTAAACCATGGAAAAGATGAGGGATAAATATCCTACCTCATTGACGGAGACGGTTCGCCAAATGGTTGCCTATGCTTCCCGCGATCGAGCGATGAAATTTGAGGTAAAAAGAGTTGTTTTGGGAAAAGTTATTGGCAAAATCACAATGAAAATGGTAAAAGCCCTTTTACAAACTTATATTTACCTTTTACCATTTTTGTGGATTTTTATATTATTTTATTCATCAAACCTAATGCCTAATAGCCCTATGAGTGTGACTTTTTGCAGATATAATGACTTTGAAGTCCACACAAAAGAGTATGGATGTTTTTTCTTTTTTCATCGCATGTACGACTCTTTTTTATAGTTTTTAGAAAAACTTCGAGCTCAATCTTCGTTCGTTCTTGCACTTGAAAATACATGAGAATGAAACCGAGTATACTTTTCTCGTATTTTCATACTCGTCATGGTAACACGAAAATGACAAACCCAAAGGAGTATCCTTTAAGCTCTTTTCACGCTCCATAAAACCGAAAAGATTGTCGAGCGACCTTGTTCTGTTCATGCTCATAAAAGTACCTGAACAAAACGTTCAATGGGCGATAGTTTATCACTTTTTCGGTCCTGTCGAACTATTTTACGAAAAAGGAACTGGGAGAGTTCTCTTTAATTGTTTTTCAGACTCTCAAAACATGAAAAACCCTCTCATTTTCTATCTTTGGACTTGTTAAACAAACATCGAAAGACCTATAATGGGACCGAACCACTCCTTCCTAGGTTTTTTTAAACATAATCCGAGGGACTCATCCAGAGGATGAGCTTACATCAACAAGCATATGTTATCCTCCTCAAGCTTGCGTAAAAATATAGAGGTACTTGCCAGAAATGGTGGGGGAAATTTTGGGAAAGGGATGTGTTTTTGTATTCATATTACTGGAAGTAAGTGTCTCTCTTGAACATGACACCCCCTATTCAATATCTGAAGTTGGTTTGGGAAATCCATTTGTCTCTCATTTGACTTACTACAAGGTCATATCCTGAGTCATCTCTGAGTCAGTGCTGCCAAATCATTGGTCATGTCGTTCATATGTTCAAGAGAAGTTCATCTGAAACCTCTATTGAGTCGGCCATCTGCAGTTTTCCATTCTCTCCATGTCGGCCTTCCCTGTGTCCATTTTGACCTATATCATACTCTATTTCACCTTCAAAATCTGTTACTCATTTCATTTCATTGATGGGGGATACATCAAGGCCCTCCTATGACGAGTTTTGTTCCATCGACTCCAGCTCATTGTCCGGAAACAAGACTTAGAAATTATTTGGTACCTTGGAACTTGCATGCCTCAATGGCAGGTTTCCTCGCTTTTGACAGTGGGTTTTCATCATTGACCCCTGATTGGGAGATTTCATCGAATGTTCGACCTCAACTCATTTATTCACATTCAGTGGATTGTACTAGTGTACCTTGAGATTCATTGACATTAATGGTGATTTCCCTCGCACTTGTTAACGGTTTCATCAATGACCGGTAATCAAGTGGTTTCTACCATGTTCGACTTTAGCACATGTAATCACATGGTTAGATTTGTACTTTTAGGTGATGGGATTGAAGACCCTGGGTCTCATATTTTTTTATCTGGGCTGCGATGGAATATGTATGATTTGCATCAACACATAGATCCACTTTGTATGTTATGTGGCTATGTCATCTTAATTTGAATCTTCTTGCATAGATCCACAATGTATTCTTGGTGGCTATGCAGTATTTTGATGGCATGGATCCACGGTGTATGATTAGAATCCATGACCTACGTTCATTATGTCGTCCGTCTGTGATCTGAGTATGGGAATGCCTACCTCAAAGCTGGTATTATATTCTGCAGATGCTTGGTTGTTTGCAGGTTTCTGATTAGGTTCACTCTAGGTTTCCGACACACACATGCAGTTTACAAAGTATTTCGGTTGTCACTGATTCTAGACTCATACTTTGGGGGGCATTCTATTACACATGATTTTGGTCATCTTGGTAATATCTTAACAATGGTATTCAGGTTCCCAAAAAGGACTTTTTGCTTGAGAAAAGTGGCCCTTGTCTCCTTCCAAAAACATATTTTTAAAGTGAGTTCGCAGGCTACCTATAGCCTAGGGTGCAAGAATCCCTCATTCTCACAGGCCACCTACACTTAGGGTGTGAACTTCTCGTAGTTTGCTCCATACACAAGGTTGAAAACTTGTTTTTAATCTTGGAAAAGAGAAGAGATCTCGAGGGTTCTACAAGGGAATCTTCTAGAAACTGAGTTGGCATTCGTATGGTTGTCATTTTACCGACTTCTCAGATTTGATGGGATCATCCTCATCCATGTAACCATCTCTCCTTCTCCTATATATTGAAATCTTTCTCATGGAAAAGGTTAAGCAAGATTGAATGAAGAATTGGTGAAAGAATTGTGTGGAGAACCCTGCTGTGACATAAGCTTGGAGACTCTAAGTGGTCTATCAAGAGGAATTGGATCTTCTTCATGCAAGTATGGAGCAAGTGTGTGTGTTGGAACCAAGGGTCACTGAAAGGAAGCTTGTGACATCAAGGCGATCAGGTTGTATCTTATACTTTCAATTAATATGATACAGTGACATGTCCCTTTCCCATAAAGTCACTCTTACTTTATTGTGTAATTCCTTGATCATATGAATAAGTTGATGTTGAATACATTTTTTCTATATTCACTTTGGTTGGTTTGTGTTGTCTTGGACTTGACCTCACGAGAGCACCGGAGCAAAGCGGGAGCAATAGAGACCTAAGGAAGAGATATAAAGGTATGTCACTTATTCCTCCCTATTAGTAGATTCAATGATTACAACTTAGGGAAAGAGTCATGTCATGTCCTGTTTTGTTCTAGATCCAGGTGGATCTAGGGAGATCTGTTAGTGTCTACACCTACCGATTAGTTTGATAACACTTAGGTATCCCATGCAAATGGATAACCTCACTTACAAACACACGTGCCACATCAGTGACATCGTAAGTGTCTCTAACCGGAATAAAATGAGCACTCTTGGTTAACTTATCAACTATCACAAGAATGGCATTATGTCTATGAGATGTGAGCGGAAACCCCACAAAAAAAACCATAGAGATGACTTCCCACTTGGACATAGGAACATCATGTGGTTGTAGGAGGCCTACCGGGTGGTGGTGGTTGGCTTTCACTTGTTGACACTCCAGGCACTTGGCGATGAAATGGACCACATCACGCTTCATGCCTACCCAGAAGAAGAGCTTCTTCATGTCTCTGTACATCTTCTTCACACCCGGATGCACACAATAAAGTGCTCTATGGGATTCCTTCAGTATGATGCTTCGAATATCCCCATCTTCACAGATGTACATCCTTCCCTGATATCTCAATAGTTTGTCTTCTTCCAGACTAGCAGTGCCAAGTTAGGACAAGAATTATGTGCAAAAGCAGTGGGTACAACATGTTACATGGTCAATCGATCACCTTCATCAACGTTGGATGATAAAACTCCACACGAGGTATGGTCTGGAAAGAAACCCTCTCTTCAACATCTTAGAGTGTTTTGTTGTGATGCTTATGTACATGTTCCAAAGGAAAATAGAAGTAAGCTAGAAAAAAAGGCTGAAAAGTGTATCTTTATTGGTTATAAAGATGGTGTGAAAGGTTATAATCTTTGGAACCCAGAAACCAAGAAAATTGTTTATAGTCGAGATGTTGTTTTCAGAGAGGTAAAAGATGTGTCCAAACAAGAATTCCTACCAACGCAAGATGAACCTAAGAAAATAGAGCTTGAGTTGGATGATGCAAAATCTGAATCATCTAAAGAAGAGGAAGCAGAAGAAGAAGAACCTCATACCCCAGTATTGAGGAGATCAGTGAGAGATAGAAGGAAACTAGAAAGGTATAGTCCACCTGATTTTCATTCCAATTTTGCTTTATCTATTACTGATGATGATCCCAGAACTGTGAGGGAAGCAATGAATTCAGAGGATAGTAAACTCTGGAAGAAGGCCATGGTTGAAGAAATGGATGCATTGGATAAGAATGAGGCTTGGGATATAGTTGAGTTTCCAGCTGGAAGAAAATCGGTTGGTAGAAAATGGTTGTTCAAGAATAAGTTTAATGCATAAGGTAAAGTGGATAAATACAAAGCTAGGTTAGTAGCAAAAGGTTATTCCCAGGTAGAGGGAGTTGAATTTGGTGAGATTTTTTCTCTTGTTGCTAAGTTAACTTCTATTAGATTTCTTTTGTCTATTGTTGTTGCTTTTGATATTGAAGTGGAACAGATGGATGTGAAGACGACATTCCTACATGGGGATTTGGAAGAAGAAATCTACATGAAGCAGCCAGAAGGCTTTGTAGTGAAGGGAAAGAAAGAGCTATTCTGTAAGCTAAAGATGTCACTATATGGTCTAAAGAAATCACCTAGGATGTGGTACCAAAAGTTTGACACACACATCCTTGGATTGGGATTTGTAAGAAGTAGGGTTGATCACTGTGTATATTCCAAGCAAGTTGGTAATCACTTCATTTATGTAGTGTTGTATGTTGATGACATGTTGTTGGTAGGAAATAACGTGGATGTTATCAAGGAGGTGAAATCGGAGTTATCCTCCAAATTTGACATGAAGGATCTTGGTGCTGCTAACTTCATTCTGGGAATGGATATTAAAAGAGATCGTACAAACAAGAAACTCTGGTTGAATCAGAGAAAATATGTTGAGACGATATTGCAAAGGTTTAATATGCATGGAAGTAAATCGGTCAAGGTTCCTATTCCTATAGGTGTAAAGTTGTCTGTAGATCAATGTCCCAAGACATAGGAAGAAGAAGAGGACATGTCCCATGTTTCATATGCCAGTGCAGTTGGTAGTTTGATGTATGAAATGGTCTATACTAGACCGGACATTGCACATGCAGTGGGAGTTTTGAGAAGGTATATGTCAAAACCAGGGAAGGAGCATTGGACAGCAGTAAAGAGGGTCTTCAGGTATCTTCATGGCACTACTAGTTATGGATTGTGATACCAAGGAAGACCAGTATTGGACAGAGTGGTGGACATACATAGCTTTGTTGATGCAGACTGGGCTAGACATCTGGATCGCAGAAGATCTACAAGTGGGTATGTGTTTAACCTATTTGGAGGAGCAATCAGTTGGATGAGAAAAAGGCAGGTTGTAGTGGCACTCTCAACTATAGAAGTTGAGTACATGGAAGCCACTCATGCAAGCAAGGAAGCAGTATGGTTACAAATATTGTGTTCAGGTATTGGGTTGGTACAACAAGTAGTGAGATTAGATCGTGACAGACAGAGTGCAATCTTCCTGGCAAAGAACCCAGCTTATCATTCAAAGACAAAGCATATTGATGTTCAGTATCACTTTGTGAGAGACATGGTTGAGGAAAATAAGGTGTTGTTGGAAAAGGTTGACACTTTGAAGAATGTTGCAGATTCATTGACAAAGTCTATGAACATAGAAAAGTTCTGCTAGTGTAGAGTAACAATGGGCATTGTTGGCCTGGATTGTTGACTATATAACCCCTTGGATGAAAAGAAAACAACAAGTGGGAGAATGTTGGGTATGTGTTATATTATTTGCATGTGTGTGTGTGGGCATGTCAAATTCAACAACTGCGTCTGATGGGGTTTGGGCCAACGCCCCGAAAATTTTTTTTTGGGTGGTTTTTGCTATTTTTAGCGGATTTTGCTATTTTTAGTGGTTTACTAAATTAATCCCAGATTAAGGGATTAGGGTTTTGGTATCTACGGAATACCTAAAGACATTGTATATATTGTATGGTGAATGGTGAAATTCGATATAATGAATATAAGAAAGGTTTTCCTGATTGAGGGTTTCCGGTATAAAATCTCTGTGTACTTTGTGTATGAGCCATTGATTAAATTTTGTTTTTCTTAGGAATCTATATGCATTTCTTTACTTCACAGGTTTAAAACTTACAAAAGTGAGAGAGACACATGCAACTACTGATGATAAAACCGAGGTTTCCATGCATGAGTGACTTCCACTAGTCTAACTGAGTGTAACTGACTCTGAACTGAAGAGGAATGCCCTATTTTGTAGGGGAATATTCTCTAGAGAGAATATTCTTGTCCAAGGAATCATTCTCAACATTGGACTATCAAACTTAGGAAAATAATTCTAGGTGAGTGTGTAATATCTCCAACACCCCCGTGAACACTACTAGGTTGTACATGATGAATGGATCCTGGAAACAGAGGCCATGTTAGGTACCCATTGTACAATGCATATAAGAATGAAACACTAAAAAAAATGAGGAAAGAGGGAAAACCTCGTGGGAAACCCCCCCCTCAAGGTACAATGCATAAGAAAAAACAAAAAAATAAGAAGGAACAAAAATCAATTGCTAAGCAATTGTGTCCTTCACTCCACAAACACCTCGCAACTATTCAAGTTTGTGCTCGTTGAGGATTTTGTTGAAGATGTAAATGTATGCATAGATATGATGAAGTAGATGCACCAATGAGATGTCCACATATATCCACATTATCTTTTTGTACTCAAGAAGATCCAAATTAAGTTTCGATGAAACTTTGAAAATCGTACGGTCGTTTTTGGAAAAATGTTGAAAATTTACGGATTTTAAAATTCTCATAACTTCACTTCCCAGAATTCGTTTCGAACGATTTGTTTTTGAAATTGGGTATTTTTCCGAGAGGAACTCAAATATCCAATTTGTTTCTGCAAATTCTTTTCAAAAAATATCATAATTGAATCTGATGTGTGTGGACCCCTTTTTGTCTCTCGAGATGCATGCATGGAGCATGCATGTTTCTCCTGAGATGCATGCATGGAGCATGCGTGTTTCTCCTGAGATGCATGCATGGAACATGTAAAATTTTCTGCATGTGAATCTTGAGATGCATGCATGATATATTCTATATGAAATTCAGAAAACAAATCTGAAATGGAGTAGACATCATTTGCAATTAATGGAACAAGAATTTGTGCAGATACTTGTGTAGAAGACTCTTCAGAATAAGAGGCTTGATATTCTAATGGTTTCTCTTCTGGATCTATCTTTTGAATCTCCTGCATGAAATCTTCCTTATTCCCAAATAGAACCTCCAATATACTCCATAATTTGTTTGGAGTTGAGTCTCGTGATTCATCATATACTTGGTGGGAAATTTAAGGAGAAATAGACAAACAGATACATCCTACGGCCATATCTTATCTATTGATAAAGTCATTTTTCTCATCAGCGAGATCAGGCTCTACTTCCATTTCCATAGTTATTTGGTACAAGCCTCTGCATCTGAGCTGAAGTAGAATTTTCGGCTTCCACTCTAAATAGTTATGAGGCCTGAGAAGTATTGTCAGTGAATAATCCATCTTTTCTACGTTCTTCAATATTTAGTACATGCAAAAATATTTTTGTGTGTCTTTTTCCTAGCGATCCATCGTCTCTGATACCATGTAAATGTGGATCAACGATAAGATCTAGCTAACAAAAATGCATACAAAGTTGCAGAGAAATGAGAAAAGACGGAAACGAGAGAATGAGAATCAAATAATTTTCATTAACCAAATTCCAAACTCAAAGAGTGAATAATGTACAATATATATAGGCTACATGAGTAACTAATGCACCATAGTAGTGACCTAGAGAGATCTATACACTCACTGGCAGAAATTTGGAGTGAATTGCCACCTAGTCCTAGTTAATTGATCCATGCAATCTTCATTTAACTGAGTCACGACTTCCACTAGCATAATTAAGTGTAACTGAGTGTAACTGACTCTAAATTGAATAGGAACATCCTATTTTGTAGGGGAATATTCTCTAGAGAGAATATTCTCATCTAAGGAAGAGTTCTCAACATTGGATGGTATAACTTAGGAAAATAATTATAGGTGAGTGTGTAATATCTCCAACACCTTTCACCACATTTAACCCATAAGACAAATATATTCTATGATGCATGAAAATAGAATTCATAAGCAAACATAGAAAGGTAGAAAACACAAGATATTGTAACATCTCTTTAACATTCCTTTATTCATTCGTCTCATCCACCGACTGCTACATTCAATAACTCTGAAACTAAATATCGACCATAATAGAATGGAATGGAATATAAAATAAGAGAACCTAACATAGAATAACCAAACTAAACCCCTAATATCCTAACCCGTTACATATTTATACAAAAATCTAGGGAAAAAACCCTAATCTGTTCATCCCAAAAATACCCCATTACAATGCATGGTCAGCTCAGTTAACTAGTTGTTCGATGACTTTGTTCTTCTTTTCAATATGCATGTTGTTTTTTTGTTGTTCTTCTATTTCTGGAATGTCGAGCTATCATCCTTCTATCATGCTTTATTTTCTTAATTTATTCTCTTGCTTTATCCTTCTATCTATGCATTTTCTTCCTTCTGCACGCTTTCCTCCTTCTGTGTTTTATAGCAAATTTTGCCTCACCCCATACAACTTGCTTGGATGGCCTTTCCATTTCCCTATGCAGAATTGAAGTCCCTTTTTGTACCTTCCAAGGATAAAAAAATCATGTTTTTCCACATATACGTGCCCTACCAATCAGACAGCATGTGTATACATAGGTTTCTCCATTACAACCCGCGTACATCGAGTTTGGTGCTCAAAATTAAAAACTTTGTCAGGTTTCCATGTCACATCATGGGATCCATGATCCTTTACCTTCCATATACTGGAAACGTTCCAACTCGGCCCTTCAGTTCCATTTAAAGGCTATAAATTGGGCCATATCCAAGCCATGGAGAAAATAAGAATTCAACTTTTGAGAGCAAAGATAGTATGGAGAAATTTCACTTCACATTGAGTTTGCATCCCTTTATCCTCAAAAGTCTAAACACATTGTTCATCCCCCAAGATCTTCTTTATTTGATGGAGAACCGCATTTTCTCTCTTATATGAGCTTGCCTTTAGTGGAGGATTGAAGTGGTGGAGGCCCAGCTGAAGGGACTTAGTTTCTCGGTTTCGATGTGTACTGGCATAGAAGTTTGTCACATATCTACTTATGTTGATTATTTTAATAGAAATACTCTTTTCTCGTCCAATTGATATATTGCAAATATTTGAATTATTATTCCATGTGCGTATTTGTCATGTATGTTGATGGATTATGCTAATCTATATGCTAAAATTATATTATCACCATATTCTTGCGTATCTTGGTTGTTGACAACAAGTTGCAGGTATAAATCTTTGAGTTGTGTGCTCAATGGTGGTCTTTATCAAACATCCAGAGGAGGTAGGCTCTTGATCTTGTCCTGTTATCATTTCATTTATATAGCATACTTGATATTAGAGTTGATTTATGTGTGTCATTCCACCTGTTGTGCTTTACCCCATGCCATAGAGTGATTTTCCTTGTAACATTGTGCCTTGTCCTCTTGGATGCGCCTCAGTTGTGCACTCTCTATATTTCCTTCTTCTTCTGCGCACTTTTCCTTTACTTAGGATTTTTCCCCAAAATTGTATCAACACTACAAAAATGTTTCCAAATATACTTGTCCAACACTACACCACTCATGTACAAAGTCCCACCTATCTGAGATTATGTCACTGAATCAAACACTCAGTTCACATATGAATAACTTTTCAAGTGTCCAAGAAGTGAAAACGTTTCCTTGCATCTTGTTTGAAAACATCAAAACATCATAGGTGGTTACAGTCGATGGGAAATATCCATATCGCTCTGCTTCCAAGAGAGCCCCAGATTATGAATAAAAAAACTGCAGATACTTCAATTCATAGACTTCCTATATCTATGTGATCACTCTCCCACTAAGCTTATGGGTTCTACTAGATAGCTAACATGTGACAACTTCAAATGTCCTCTAAATAATATTTTTGAGACTCTTGTTCTATACATGGATATAAAATCTTACCACAATATTCTCAGAAAAAGACCCGTCCTGATAAAATACTAGTTGAGACTAGCATATCAAAGCAAATCCTATATCACCCCACTTTCTAGACACCCATATGCAAAAAAACAATTTATATTACAAATATGAAAGGGTGAAATTGAAAGATTCACAACTAGGAACTTGAAAGCACCAAGATTGTGTGGGAAGTACAGGTAAACTTGTCGTGGCTATGGATGTTCGCTGGAAATGGGGCTATGCTTGTAGGATACCAAGGCAACTTCATTGGGTCTATGGATGCTCACTGACAATGAAGCAATGCATGGAAAGAAGAGATGGGGAACACACATTGGTCTATATACAGTCAGGAATACACATCTATGGCATCTATCTCCCCTAATATTTTTGAACAGAATTAACTAAATCCCATCCTATCTTGTCTCATACAAATTATTTTGAGGATCATCCAGGCTATATCATCTTTTCATTTTTCAGTAAAATCTTAGTGATGTGGGGTCCATGATAAAGATGAAATTGTAAAATTCTTCACAATATACAAGAATCGAAATATATAATGTGGGGGTATATCTTGAACAGAGATAATTGGTTCTCCCAGCAAGTCGCCATTTGTTGTGACCTCCACAACAACCCACTAAAATTTTCTATCTTAGAGGATTTTAGTGAGCAACTACATACTAAAATTTCAGCAAGGTACTTATCACTATGAACTTGACTAGATATTCCTACATGGAACTAATGTTCTATTGTGTAATCCCTGAAAATAATATAAAGTGGTTTAATTGGCATAAATTATTTGGAGTTTATTACTCATTCGCTCCCTCTCCATCCCCATTTGAACCTTAAGCTCGTTTCAGGAAGCTCCTCTGAAATGGTGTGCATACCTTCTAGTCATATGATCATTTCCCAAAGGATGTATGACCTCACCCATCAAACTTACCCTATTTTTTGTCCTCTGATGATCCATTCTGATGAACCCGCCTCAATAGAATAATTGAAAATTATTATCTAAAAACATTTCATATAACGTGACTACTTCCTCCTGACGATATCCACCGATGACGATGCTTCCATTTCGATATACACGTTATTTATGGTAAAGCAATGCCTTCACTTTATGATGACGTGTCGAATGGTGATTATCCCAGGAGACCCCAATGAAATGAGTACAATAAGATGTTTAATGGTGGGTCCCTAGGAAGACCATAGAATTTATGTTATGCATGATACTCTTTGTATAACCCTTTGATTGGTGTGCACTTCTCGAGGAATGTTGGAATACTGAAAGGGGGTTGAATCAGTATGAGCACTTTTTACCACTTTCCACCACAATGTATAAACTTCAACTTTATCAACAATATATCGTTTATGATTGAATTAAATATACTATGAGCATATAACCTTAAGAAGTACCATTCAACAACATCACATCAAATGCGCAATACACCAGAATTTACGTGGAAACCCAAATGGGAGAAAACCATGAAATTCTTTCTTATATATCAAAAGAATACATTCATTGGAAGCACCAACTTCCAAATTCTCTGGCACCAATTGGAAGGAGGCTCCAACCCCCTATTTACAGTCTCAAACCTGAAGGAAGCTACAACTCTCTGATTTACTAACTACAACTAGAAGGAGGCTCCAGACCCCTACTTTACAGGCTCCAAACTAAAGGAAGCTCCAACTCCCTATATTCTCTAGCTCCAACCAGAAGGAGTCTATGAATTCCTGATTTATAGGCTCCAACATGAAGGAATCTCCAACTCCCTGAGTTCTATGGCTCCAACTGAAAGGAGGTTACAACCCCCTTTCCTTGCTTTGTCCTGTCATTCTGAAATATAAGTGTAGACTCAACCTGTCACTACCACTGATATATCAATCAACTCATTACTATCACTATCATTTTAACCTGTCACTATCAACTTATCACATCAACCTGTCATAGTCAACCTGTCACTACCACATCAACCTGTCATTGTCAACCTATCACATCAACATGTCACGGTCAACCTATCACATCAAACTGTAACTTCCACTATCACTGACATACCATCATCAACCTTTCACTTCCAATATACCATCATCAACCTGTCACCATCATTGATACTCAACATCAACAAAACGAAATCCACTCACATAGACCATATGCCAAGATCACCAAGAACATCTCTCAACTAGATGTCCAACATCACCAAACCATGCCTCTATTCATGTGCCAAATTTGTACCAAGCATGTTCAAGATCACTAACATACTATCAAAATATATGTGTCTCAACCATGTACCAAAAACATCGATGATATGTAACCAACCATATGCCTCAATCACATGTTAAAATCATGTACCATGTGTAAAAGAACCAACCATGTACAAGAGCATCAATCCTATATCAACACTTGTATCATATCATGCAACCACCAAGTGCCAAACCTATACCATATCATGCATTGATCATGTACCAAAACCTGTACCATACCATGCATCAACCATGTACCATACCATGCATGATATGTCTCAATCATGCCATACACCATGTACTATATGATATCATCAATGAAGTGCCTCAACCAAGTAAAAAAGAATGTGCCTCATACATATGCCACCATATACCAATTGTATACCTCAAATATATTCCAATATCACAAATATGTGCGTCTAATAATGAACCATAACATCCATAAACCAAGTACCAAGGTTATGTCTCAAGCATGTATCAATGAACCTTAACCATATGAAACCATGTACCAAAAGGGCCTCCAAGACATGCCTTAAACATGTGCCATACCATCTAAGATACAATCCTCAAACTAACACATAAAATATACACCTTTATTCATAAAGAGGACCTTAAGCATATAATCTCAAACCAGCAGACCAACCTGGTACGCAGCATCTTCAATAAACAAAATATACAATCTTCTACAAGCGTTTTTCACATATTTGTGACTTGATCCCAAAGATTCGCAACCAAAACTTTGATGCCAAAACTTCACGGCCAAAACTTCACTACCAAAACTGTGCTACCAAAACTTTTCCACCAAACCTTTGCTTCCAGAACTTCACTACCAAAAATTCACAGCCAAAACTTCGCTACCAAAATTTCTCTTCCAAAACTTCTCAGCCAAACCTTTGCTACCATAACTTTGCTACCAAAAATTCGCGGACAAACCTTCACTACCAAAACTTCGCTAGCAAAACTTCACAGCCAAAACTTCGCTACCTCATAAATGCTATGAAAATATTTACCAATAGATCACTTGTTCATTAAAAGATATCCAATAGAATGTATGTGTGAATATATTTATGAGAGACTTCTTGAGGTGTATATATATATTTTATAAGTAACCTCTTTCCTTAACATTAGGGCTTCTTGAAATTTCTTGTTACAACCACTTTACCCCTTTGACTAATTACTTGTAACTATTTAGGGGATTCTTAACCATACTTCGAGGCTTCCATCTTCATGAGGTCATATCTCTTCAACTGTGAAGAACCACGTGGAATACCACCTACTATTGGAAACAACATGATCAGGACTATCCATTTATGATTGAGTTACCTACATTTGCACTATTCTTTGTGTCCTTATTCCTCAAACAACTTTGGGTTCCATGACCACACCTATGGAGCTGATCAACCACTTAACCAATTATCCATATTTCTAGGGAGTCTTCTAGGGTTGACTAGGGTTGACATCAATTCTTCTAGAGTTTATATAGAGTTAACATCAATGACAACTAACTTTCCAACAAGGAATAGTTTTTGGAACATATGATGACATGTTACTCTACCATCATTCGATAGCTCCTTCCCGACATGCATGTTCCGAAGCATGATAGAGAAGCTCCATCATCGGAATGAATATGAGAAGGTAACAATTGCATGCTATAACACCCCATCCCGATAGGATCTTCCAATGACACTATCACAACACATTATCGAGGATTAACTCTCCAACATGACTTCCCATTATACGAGGACTCGTCCCAATTGGTAAAGTAAGATTCATAAACACAATATTAAAATATAAAGGTTGTATGTGTGTGTGTGTGTGTGTGTGTGTGTGTGTGTGTGTGTGTGTGTGTGTGTGTGTGTGTCTGTGTGTGTGTGTGTGTTAATACATGAGAAACGATATAACACCTCAAATCCCTTAGCACATTTCTCGTAGAATAAACAAATATTCTAAAAGAATTGTTGTCGAGATATTTCAATGACTCTAAAGGTTTCAAAAGAATCTGTCGATAAAGCCTCCCAACGACCATACTATCAGAAATATTTTTCCCATAAGCCCTGATGACATCTCCCCAACGACATGCCAACAGTAACAAGAAAAAATCTATCCCAAAGTAATTAATTAAGGTTGTAATAATATGACTAGACGAAAGTTGTAACACGCTAAACATTAATTACACAGGGTTTGGGGGCGGGTGGGGGGAAGGAAAATATAAATACTTTGTTCAACCTTAATTGATACATTGTTTACCTCTGAGAAACCTATAAAATTTTGATTTCCTATATTGTTCTAGTATATTGACTTCAAATACTTCTGAAGTCTCAAAATAGTCTGGTATGTATATTTTATGATTTGAATTTGATGTTATTTGTGACTAGTTATGAGGTAAATTGATTATGGTTTTCCATGTAACAGTAACCCAAGGAAGACAATATGTCTCATGCGCAAACCAGGAAAGTAAAGAGCCTAGCAATTGAAGTGCCTACCCCTAATAGAAATGATATAAAACCATTTTTACTTACAGACACCAGCTTCTTCGATGGGAGGTAACATTGCCCAAGGTACAATGAAATATATCGCATCTTCCAGAAAAAATATTTCCCATTCGACGAAGAGATAGATGCATATCATATTACAAAAAAAAATGGTATCCACACTCTAGTGGCTCGCCCAATGCTATTCCCCTACAACGATGTTTCACGGTGGTGTTTTACACACATCCATAATGATATGGCCACTATATTCAATGAATCCAAAGTCGCAATTGCTTCTTTGAAGCCTAAAGATATCAGGATTAGGTATCAAACCCCTAAACCTTCCATTCCCTTCAACTAATCATTTCTAGATAATTTTAGGGTAAATAATGAATACTTTGAGGATTTAATGGAAGACTAGTACAATTACGAGTTGAGATGTGCCAATAAAGGGGAGAGATATATGTTGTTTCAATACCAGAAGGAACCCTATAGATTATTGAATATGATCATCTGTAGACTGTACAGTGAGGGGACTACCTCACATTTCAGGATGGAATTATTTCTAATGGTGTATACCCTGGTGAAAACATGAAAAATATTCAACTGGGCCAACATCTTGGCATTCACCATATTCAACAAATCTAAGGAAGCATCATGTATGAAAAACCTTGGTTTTTACATGTCGGCCTACCTTATTGATGCAATCTGCTCTACCATCCATTTTCCTACTTTTGAGTGGAGATGGAATCCAATCCAACCCCCCATTCACATTTATTTCTCAGAGTTATGGGATTTTAATTATAAAGAACATTTCTACAACATCTATGATTATTTCTTAGCCCCTATGTAAAAGGTTATTTTTGGGATATTCTGACATAAGATATCACAAGGGGCCATGACAACCCTAAACAAAATTGTGGATTGGTATGTGAAAAAGTATTATACTTACATTAGGGTGTATGGAAGTTCTAGACCACCACACCTCCTGCTCAAATATGTGCCTGAAAAGTTATTGTCCCAAGAAATTGCATACCAGATAGTAGAAAAGGGAATCACAACAAATCTATCAGAGAGGAACAAGAAATATTGGCCCAATTTCCCACTACACATAGGAAGGTATATGTTGTCCAATAAACCCCATGCTGAGAAGGAAGTCGAATCCTTGAAATAAATATGTTAATGCATAGGGAACACAAAATGGCATCACCCCCATAACATAGTGTATGACCCTATAAAAACAAACAAGCTAACACACCAAGTGATACATTAAGTTAACTTCATTGAAGACCTCTTCAAAGGAGCTTTCTTTTTTGAGGAAGTGTTGTAAAGGATACAAGATGAACTAGCCAGAGAAAATATCAAAAAAGAAGAATATGAAGAGAGGACTACAGTGAAGTAATAATTTAAAATGTTACTGGATAAGGAAAAGGAAAAGTTGGAGGCTAAGGAAAAAGAATAAGCACAGAAAGAAAAATACAGATCCAATAAATCAAGAGAAGCAGAAGAGAGATATCAACAAATAAAAAAGGCTGAGTTGGAAAAGAAGAACATCAAGCCATGTGGTAAGAAGAAAAGGGATGAAATCCTTAATAAATATGTTTGGGAAAATAAAAATAATATCGAACAGGAAGACATAACAAAAAAAGATCAAGAAAAGAAAACATTAGTTGTTGAAGCTGAATAAAAAAGAAAGAAGGAAGAGGAGGAAAAACAATAAGAAGTTGAATTGAAGAAAAAAAGAGAGGAAGAAGCGGAACAAGAAAAGAAGAAGTAATAGGATGAAGTAAACAAGGTTGTAGAAAATCCCAGTGAAAACATAGTTACCATTCCCATTGAATAATGTACTCCTCTGTTGGCCATCCCAGGATATTTCACCAATGCATCCCAGGTACTAGAAATGGATGATGTTGTAGTATTTGTAGGTGAATATTACTACAACAATAAGACCAGGAAATAGAGAGGATAAGAAAACAGATAAAGAGGGGAGAATCTTCCCTCAAGAATGAATCCTCTGAAAGAATCATCAAATGGAAGGTTGGTCCAAACCCAAGAAATCCAAACTCCATAAGTTATAAATGCATTTGAAAGTGCAAATTCTATGTGAGTATATGAGTTAGGAGAAGCATTGGATATATCCATAACTAGAATAATTGATCTTGAAGGAGATACGAAAATTATAAGGGAAAATCTATCTAATGAGTTCAAAAAATAATCTAACATAGTAGAGTAGTTGCATAAAGAAGAATTCCAAAAGGAATTATAGCTCCAGAAGAATAAGTTAAATGCTGAGTTTGAAAAAAGGGCTAGTGTGAATGAAAGATTATATGAGGAAGAAATAGAATCTCTCAAGATTACACACTCATATTAAATGGAACAACTCAAGACAAAACATGCACAAGAAATGACAAGGTTACAAGTAGAACACTTGGAAGTAAGTATCTATAATTAGAATCTGGAAGACAGAGTCTGAAAGTTGTAGCAATATAATCAACTTATGGAAAAGACTAGAAGAAACGAAACAATGATTCTTCATCCTGGAATCTATTAAAGAAGAAGTCAGGGTTTCCAATGAAGAACTCAGGAGTGTATAGAAGGAATGCTTGTGTATATTGAATGAAATTCAAACGAACATAAAATACCAAATCAAGCTTGGTGGTCAATTGGAAATCACAAGGAACAAGTACCAAAAGGATCAAAGTGCCTTTGAAAAAATTACAGATTGGCAAGATTTTTATAATGATCCACTTAGTAACCTATCATTCTACACAATGAGGAAAAAAATCAAGGACCAGGTCCTCTTTGATACTTGGAAGTCCACCATGAATGATGTAAAAGTACTCAAGAGGTAGTTGGAAAAGTATGCAAAAGACTATCGAGGGTCTTTGATAGCATACTTGAACAGTTTGGGATGTATATAATGGAAGACTTAGATGAATCAAACCCTATTGAGTCAAGGATAGAAGATGTAGAATACAGAAGATATATCAGCAGACATACTATTGAAGAAATCAACGAGGTGAATAAAGAAGTCCTGGAAGAAAATATCATAAAACCAATAAAGATAATATTGCAATCCAAAGACTTCATTCAGAGGAAATAACAAAGTCTAAAGACAAAGGTAACAACCTATATCTGTGGCAGTGAGATAGAGTTGGAAAATATGAAGGTGAGTAGAGTGGATGCAATAATGAAGGACTAGGATCTATGGAAGGAGTATAGAGACAAGATGTAGAAATTGAAAACTTCTTAATCATTATATTTTGTAATAGACTCTCTTTATTTTGATCATATAAAATTTGGAAAGTCCTAATCTAGAATTTGAAACAAAATGATGTAACTATCATCTGACATGATGAGAGTTACAGAATATGAACAAACTCGCTTATTTTATAAATAGATTGTTGTGATGGGAGGGGGACTTTTTCCCTTTGTAAATGGAGGATAGTACTTTTAATTATAAAGGAATAAAGAGCAAGAGGGGTTTTGGGAATTTGTGACTCTAGTGGATGTACATGATATTTTTCTTTGTACATTTATCTTCTGCGTGAGTAATCTAGAATTTTTTTGTATGAACTGCTATCTCTTCACATTATTCTATACAGTCATGTTGTCATATGTTTCCTTATGAGTACTAAAATAATGTTTTGAATGCATTATTAAAACTAATTATCGATGTAATTTTAGCATTGTTGTTATCATCTACGACTAGATTACATGAATTATTTCTTATCCTAATGGTATTATATTTCAAAGTACTCATTTTATTAGTTTGCTCCTGATCAGGATAGGTTAGAATACTTTAGAATTTCATTTAAAGTAGAAGTATACAACATAAGTTAGTTTAGTTTCAAATTTTAAGTCATCTAAGAACATTATGTTCTCATATTCATATATAGAAAATAGTTTAGAGTGGCATCCAGACCCACATATTGGTTGGAAATTCCATACCAAACAAGAGTGGGTCTAATTGGGACCTGCCATTGGGAATTCTCTCTTACCTGTTTGACAAACCAGGTTTGGACCCGTCAACACAATCTATCCATTTACATCATTTAGTATGACACACACTACCATGTTTCAGTAATCCAATTCCTATTCCATTTTCCAACATTCCATTTTACAATATACTCCATTAATTAAGGTGTTTCTCTATTGGAATCCCGAGTTCCTCTATTAAGTGGCTTGTACTTGTTATTTTCCTAGTTATCTATCTAGGAGTGTGACTTTGAAGAAAAGTTATCTACCAGATTAATATACATCAAAACCTTAGATCTAGCTCAATCAATATATATATATATATATATATATATATATATAAAGAGAGAGAGAGAGAGAGAGAGAGAGAGAGAGAGAGAGAGAGAGCAAAACAACTCAAATAGGAATGTTGATTCATGAGAATTGTCAGACCTACTAAGATCCAGGAAATTTTCAAATAGATCTAGCAACTAATGTGTTAGATCTCTTGATAACTACCAACAAACAACAAACATCTAAAACACTAGTTTCATATTGGTTGATAGAGATAAGATTCAACAAAAAAATGTTACTTCTATGGCTCAAAGTAATCACTAGATTTATATGAATCTATGCAAAAATCCACCCCCCCTTTTTTCCTTTTAACCTAATTGGAAAGGCCCATAGACATTAAGGGTTAGAACTAACACTCTTATACCATATGTCAGAACCAAAATTCTTATAGCCATTTAAATACATATATAAACATCATCACTTGCAACCAATATCTAATAAAAATAGAAATACATGATTTATGATTGCATAATTTATAAGAAGTAGCATGTGGTGAGTAACTTACCTGAAAGATGAAGGAATCAACTTACATGTGGCAATATGATATTTCATCCCTCATGTCACAACAGAGTGTGGGGGATGACTCTCCTCCCAACCAACCCATCAGTCGTCACAACTAAGAGCCTTTGAGCCCTCACTCCACTACTATGCCAACTCTTCTTAGCCTTGTCCTCAAATTTCCCAAGCAAAATGAGATGTGGTTTTCTCCTTCTTCTCCATCCATGGTAAAGAAATCGATCCCTAGGATCCATTATTTAAGTGTTTATTATATTTTAGGGTTTCTCCATAAATTATCATTTCTTATTTTACCATTTTCTTGTATTACCCAAATATTTAATGTTAAGTACTTAATATGATGCCTTTAAGTATATTTATTATACTTCTTTATTATTATTATTTATTTATTTAATAATAATATGGGGCATGACACTTCCATTTCTAATATGCTTGATCACTATTTCGTGGGAAATGTATATTGAATCCTTTCTTCCATTGATCCATCTTTCTTTTCTTCTTATTATATCATGCTTTTTGAGAAGATGACCTTCCCTTTTTCTTCTCATGCAAATATTTGGCTTTCCTTATCGTTTCCTCCAAATTCTTAGGCTCATCAAATTAGATTATATCCTTGTATAATGATGGCAGTCCACTCAAAATTTGTTTGAATTTTAACCTTCTCAACATGGATGAAACCCACATACCTCAAAATCTCGAAGAATTTCTTTTCATATTCCTCCATTGTCATGCTTCCTAATTTAAGCTCAAATAATTATTACATTGTCTTGTCATAATAGTGTTCTGAAAAGAACTACTACTAGAAGTACTTCTTGAATTGATTCCAAGAAATTCTCTTCCCATCAATATTCTTGACCTTCTTTATCTAGTCCCACCACATGGAATCTTTCCCTTGAATATGATATATGGTAATCCTTGCTTCCGATTCGATGAACAATTGTGCAACTAAAAATATTTTCTCATGCCCAACAACCAAGCTTAATCATCTTCACCCTTCATATACTCTCCATAAAATGTTGGTGGCTTGAGCTTCCTAATCTCTCCTTACATACCTATCTAACTCAGGCCTTCTCCTATGATGTCTAAGAGGAGACATACTTTGGTTTCTCTCTAAATATAAAAATCCATGTACTTGTTTGGTTGAATCTATAGATGAATGATGATGACTACTAACACTTATCAAATTTTTATGTTCTTGGTATTCCTCACTCCTCTCATGAGATCTTTGTTATTCTAATTTCCTTGTACTAACTGCATGTATTTTGTTCAAATATTTATTAATTTACCTCTATAAATTGTTCAAACTTTGAAACAGTTGGGTATTGATTTTATTCTACTCGTTCTAATCCCTTACCAACTTTTCATTATCTACTATGTATATATACACTTCCCTCTATAGTCTTTTAATTTTATCAACCCCCTCTACTGACTATACCCTACTTATATGCCCATTAGACTCTATTTCTTCATTTCTCGATATCGTATGTATACCCTTGATTTCATATTCATGGTTGTAAGAACCTTGGGTATCCTCCATATATCTAGTCATAATATTGATCTTGATTCGTTCTTACTATACCCCTAATTCTGCAAAATGTGCATGCAACAATTACTATTAGAAAATTTGCATAGTGTAATATGTTTCATTAATTAGGCTACAGGTCCTTCTTCATTTCAATTTATGAGGAACATTGATGTACTAATCCAAATTTTGAGCCTTAGGGAACCTTTGACTCATATTTCCAATGAATGTAATCTTGCCTCCTAATTTTTTGAGCTTAAATTTATGGCTTTCTAAATTTTGCAATTTCTATTCAATTGTGCCCTTTTCTCACTAGTGCAAACTAACTCAAAGGCCTACTTCTTCAACATGCAAAAAAAAATATTGTGAGAAATATGAAATTTTTTATACTAGATGTAGATAATGCCCACGATAGTGAGTACACAACAACTTTTAGAATGGGTATCTAATGCTCCAATCAAATTCTGCGTCAATATGGAATTATCAACTTTGTCCTTTTTACATTTTCTCTAGACTTTGATTTTTTAGCAAAAGCCATTATCTTCCAAATGGAGAAAAACTAAGAAAACTTCAGTAAGACAAAGTTGTATGTATTGTTGAGGACATAAAATGTTGAATAAATAACTTTTTCCAAATTTTGTTATCTAGGTTCCCTTTTCCTCCTCTGAAAATATCAAAGATCCCTCCAAAATATCCATGAATATTGGATTTCAATGTTTTTTTACATCTATGTTCTAAACCCTTTGGAATTTGGAAAAAATTTCCACTAGGTTTCATTATGTCTAGTCCCTTATCTCATTGTAAAAATTTCATTCTCAAAAAATAGGGCCTCCTTTAAGGATTACCACCCAATTCTTCAAAAATCATTGATCTATAGTTTCTAGAAATCTAGAGAAAAATTGGCCAGTGGCCTCACTAAAACTTTTATTGTGCTCGCTATAGACCTACCTATAAAATTTCACTTGCTTCTAAGATTTTGTTACTCCTTTCATGGCCAAAACAAGATTTTTTCTCCAGACTTATTTTATTTTAAATATGTCATCATTTGGCCAAAATTGCATGGTACATGTTTTTTGATGTGGTGTTGATGTTCACCTATCAGTGTTTGATGCAGCCATGTCACCATCCTCCTTTTTTTTTCCAGCATCCACTTTTACTTTTCATCAACAAAAAACCCATCTTTCATAGGTGATCCAATTCACTTTCCATTGGAAATATTATTTATCTTTTGGTGCCCCAAAATTATTTCTCACTATAAACCAAACTATAATCTCATCAATAACAAAAACTGGTTTTTCATCATCAACTGAAAATACTTTCCATGTTGCTGACCAAAAATACTCTTCACATCAGCAACCAATTTTTTTTTCACATCAAAGACCAAAAATATTGTTCACGTTGAGGAACAAAAATATTCTTCACATCATCAACCAAAATAATTTTCACATTAGAAACCAAAATATTTTTCACATCAGTACCCAAAAATATTTGTCACATCCACAAATTGAATAATTTTTCTTTGGCAAACTAAATAATTCTTTATTGAACTACTGAATTTTTATTTGGAATTTGTTTTTTTAATCAGTGAGATAAAATTTTCTTTAGAAACCCCATTAACTTTCCATCATCGATAAAGAACCACTTTTAACTTATAAATTTTTAATTCATTATAAGATGGATCTAGACCATTGATTTTAGGATTAGTCATAATTCAAGCCATCAATTTTTGTCATCATTTGTACAAAAATATTTAAAAGTTTCGATTTTTCAAAAATTGTAACTTTTCCAAAACGAATTATACATATGGCTTCCATGAAATATATAAAATTAGATTTGCATGGTCAAATTTGACCGTACACCTATCTATTTAACATCCATGTGCCAATTATGTATTGGATTTTGTCTAGAAATTGGGGATTTCACTCCAATGTTACCATTTTCCCCAAATACAATACAGATTGAAACTCTATTGCAATGGATTTGTCAAATTTCTATTTATATTTGGTTCATATAGATCTAGTGTTGAAAACTTCACTTTAGTAGTAAGATATAATGTACCCAACACTCTTAATTCTCCATTGAGGATACAATATAATTGGAATATCCATTACTAAACCAAATCAACATAACTTTGATACCATTTATAAAATGAATGCATGCAACATGACATTCAAACTCAAGTAAATATCATTAACATACACAATTATAAATGAAAATTGTTCCTCAAACATAGATGTATTTAAGCACACCAAACATAGAATAAACACAACATTAATACAGTAAATAAGAATAGTGATAAGAAGACTTATCTTTATGGATGCTTACAAAATTGGCTTCAAACTTAAGACATTCCACCAAACCATAGGAATTCTTTCACTATTCCTCTCTACAACATGCCACCCCCGAGTTGGGGCCATGAGTCCACAAGGAAGAAACAACTCATATGGCTAGCTACTATCCACATAAACAACCCAATAGTGAGTAATTTCATAGTGATGTGAGTTGTACAACAACTCCAACCGCCCATCTCTCTTCCCCATCAGTCTACACAACCCAAGGGATATGATTTACTTCTTTGTACCACATTCCCTTAGACAAACCTCATCCCCTCTAGGGTTCCAACATAGACCAGCTAGGAATATCCAAGCTGGGGGCTCCGAGAAATCCAATTGTAGATGGATCCCTCACAACAACATTTTTCACATGCTCTTGGGTAATTTTTCAACAAGAACTCTTCATAGGCATGATATCCTAATTTTCAGTGTAATTCCTAGCTCCTATCATGGTTGTTTTCACACACAGTGTGGCTGCCTCCTCTTTTTCTAGCACCAAAATCTGTTTTTCCTCTCTTATTCTTCCCTAAAAATTAGCTCTCTCCCCCTATTTGAATTCCCTCCACCTTTTTCTTCCATGAATGTAGGACTCTTACAATCCCCATAATGATTGTACTCAACCCATGCTTCAATAACTAGGTGATTTGACTCTTCAACAAACTTCTCACATGTATTCAATGATACAATTCCCATCATGACTATACTTAGCCCATGCTTCCATAACTAGGTCAGATGACTCTTCCATCAACATCTTAAATGCATTTAAAGATTGGTTTTAATAAGTCAAAGGGAGTAAATAGTTAATGAAAAAAATGATTTATGGAGGTGGCATAGGATTCTAGGCAAGTGGAATCCTTTTAAACCCCCCTTTAGTCTCCTCTCTCATGGAATCATAGTCCCGGGGACTTATTCCTTGTCCATCTGTAGCCAATGGTGCATTTTATTTTTTTACTCTCCATGCACGATGTTTACATATTACATCACTTGACCTTCGGAAATTCATCATATCTATAGATTTACATTTATAATCCGAGGGTCAAAATTGGGGTGTTACATATAGTCACATCACTAGATATTGTTGTTACTTCGATTGTGAATTCCCAAGGCCAATTATTGCATTTTTTTGTTATAGAAATAGAATGTTTGACTATTATAGGATAGGTCTAGATAGAAACCAAGTCAAATATTTGAATATTTCAAAACAAGATTTGATGACTTTGTTTATTGAACGTGGAACCAAAACATACCCTCTAGTCACAAAGAAATGCATTTTCGTAGACCAGTGCACCTACCAACCCTTTTTAGAAAACTAGATGGATAAGTGGCTCATGGTTTTTGAAAAAAATCCTTGTAATTGTTGGTCCTAAGGTCTTCACCTGACTACTAAAGGGAAAAGCTAGGCCACCTATAAGTTTAGAATGGTTGATTCTTTAATTTTTGTTGGTTGGTGAGAGGGGTATTCTATCAAGACAAAAGAAAGGTTTGGTTGGAAAAACTATATGGAGAGGGTCCTCCTTGGCTGGTGCCACACTAGTAACAAACAGTGGAAAACAAAGGGTAAAAGAAAAGGAAAAAAACACACCACTCGATGAGTAGCTTGATGCCAAATGTTTTATGCATAAAACAATATTTCTAGCCTAAAACATGTATCAGAACGCAAACACTCCCACAGGTTGGGATAAAAAAAAATCTTCACCAAGCATTAGCTGTTTTCACAAGTTGCATATCAATAAAGACAAGTTACACAATAGATAAAAGGAAATGACATGTACTTTGCACAAATCAAAACTGCATTCAAGATAAGATAAAAAAACACATGAAGAGTTGGACACAAACACTGTCATCAAGAGTATGTTCACTAGGTAGAGAGATTTTATCCATGCGTAGAATGGGTCAAACCAGTCTAATGTATTGCTATTCTTTCCCCAAAAATCCGACCCTTTACAATATCCAAAAACTAACTATTTAAAAGAGTTGCAGATGCTCTCATCCTTAGGGGACTGAGACCTAAATTTTTGGTAACTGTTCTTAAATAAAATTATTAACTTAACTATGACACTAGAATTACTCAACAAGAGTGAATATTATCACACACAGAAGACTACTCTTGTATCTAATCTAAGAAAATGTTGGAATTAATCAACTAAAAACTACTATTGTCTCTGAGACAGAACTGATGCATGCGCTAGAGGAACTGAGATGGAAAAAAAAGAATCAGAGTGGAAGAACAAAGTTTTGTGTTGAACGATGTCATGCCTTCAAGTTTTTGGAGGCCACTGGAGACAACTGGTTGCATGAGCAGAGTCTACTGAAGTGTTTTGGAACTAATCTGTGTCGACATGTGACTCAGACTTAACTCTTTGTCTGTTCCTGATATTTCGGAAGCTAAGCACACTCTGCGTCGACCCCGTTAACTTCCATATGTACCTGTGAAAAGCTTCGTTGGAATGGTTGACAACCCAATGGTCATGATGGGAGACGTGGAGGCGAGCATCCAATGGCGAGGCGGGATGAGTGGATGCGAGGGTAGATTACATGTGAGGACAGATGTCAAAAGGTGAGAGGAGGTGTGAATACAATGGAGGTATCAGGAGTGTGAGTGGAGGACAAGTGTTGGGTGGTGAGAGGAGTGAGGGTAGTTAGTGGAATGAGTGGAGGTGATGCGGTGAACTAATGTCATTTAGGCACGTGATTGTAGAAGTTTTTGAGGGTGGTTTGGGTCCAACCTCTTTTGGGCCTGCAATCCCCCACAAGCTGCCACATACCCCTCCAACAATACCGTGGTTCCAATTGTGGGAATGCTCTAGAAAATTAACATCCGGGAAATTTACCTCCCCGCAATGAAGTGTGGTCGTCAATATGATTACGATCTGTGATCTGGGTGATATTTACCTGCTGCAAGGATCGACAGTTCTCGTTGAATTGAGATCAATGGTCCAGATTCACTTTGAACTTCCAGGCTTCAGGTGTTTTGAATGTGAAACATGAAAAATCTCTCGAAGGAAAATATCTGAAGTGAATGATCTGTTTCCATGCATCGTGTCCAATGGATGGTCCATATTTTCTTCTGAAATCCAGGTTTCGGAAGTTTCAAATGTTGCACATGAAAATCTCCCAGAGAAAAATCATCGAAGTGACATGGTGGACTGATGTCATGGATGTTGATGTGTCATGGAAAGAAGGGTGACATGTGTCATGTGGAAATGGTTGAATGTCACAACCAAATGACATGGAATGAGTTTCACGTGTCATGAATGATGAGTGCACCATGTGTCATGACTGATGAGTGCACCACATGTCTCAAATGTTGGTTTTCATGTGCTTTGACACTTCAGGCTTCGGGAGTTTCAAATGTGAAACATGAAAATCTCCCGAAGGAAAATCTTTGAAGTGAATGATCTGCTGTCGCGTGTCCCCACTGATGGATGGACCATATTCACTTCACATTTTCAAAATTTTAGGCTTCGGGTGTTTCAAATGTTTTGCATGAAAATATCCCAGAAGAAAATCGTCAAAGTGATGTGGCAGGATCTCGTGATTTCAGCTCTTCGGCTTGTTCATAACTTCATCTCTTCAGCACTTCGGTACTTCGGCTCTTCAAGAGTTCGGCTCTTCGAAAGTTCGGAACTTCGGGAATTTCGAGATGTAAAGTATGAAAGTCTTCGGAATTGATGATATCACAAATTGATTAGCGAGTGCTTATCACTAATTAACTCGAGCTTGAACCATGTTAAATACTTCAGGAGCTCGGATAATTCTTGATGTTAAAATATGTGCAATTTTGCACCCCCGAATGGACGAGAGTCATTGATCTGATTGGCATGATGGATCACCACCGTCAAAATCCAACCTATCTGTTTCCACAATCAGAGTCTAAAGTTGACCGCTTTGAATTGTTGCGTTTGTCCATGAGTGTTTCTTGTGCATAAAAAAAAGGCTTGGACGACCTATGGTGAGCTCAATCAATGGAAACATGATGACAAGAATTTTGAACCAACTATGACATATATTTTATCCTTCAAGAAAGACAGAAACATAAATGTGCACAGACTCAAACTAGAAAGAAAGGAATAAGAACTAAGTCATTTAGTAATGGGAAATTGACTTAACCAACCAGAAGAGGAAAAATTGATGAAGGCATATGGAAAAGAGAGAGGAGAGGCAGGGGTGTAGACCTAGGTTACAACATTGGCTCCAACTGGGGATAAGTTGTCCCTATGAGGTGCTAAGAACTGTAGATCGGTGCCTTGAGTTTAAAAAATTGCTCTTACCTTCCATTTCTTACCTTTGTTTCCGTCTTCCAGCCTGTTGGTCTCCAGTTTTGATCATGTTTTTGCCTATATTATATTCCAAAGACCTCCATTTCTATACCCAGTACCACCCCTTTTGGCCTTGTTTTGACATAATTGACATCTCCCTACCACTCAATGGGGCTACTTAAGGTATCTTTACGTTTGAAGCTATTTTTATGCATTTTGATGCTTTAAATTGATATTGAAACTAATGTCGCTTGGGTTAGGTACCACTTCTATTTTTGGAACAGGATTGCCAGTACCAGGTACCAACTCGTACCCCATGGAGATACCAATGAAGCCGCTCAATATCTGTGCGTTATGGTTAGAATGGGAGACAGAGAGATTCACATGACAGATGGAGTCATCGCTCATATGATGATGGAAGTCACAATGATAGAACTGAGTCGTTATATTTCATGATTCACACTTCGTGACACTACGTGTCACGAAGATGTGAAGACCGTTTAAAACTTGATTTCAAGCTATTTTCGGATCAGGGATCCGTTTGGACTTATGTATTTTTTCTTTA
>ML779191.1:1014973-1034931 GCA_009831015.1 Picea engelmannii
GTTTCAAGCTATTTTTATGCATTTTGATGCTTTAAATTGATATTGAAACTAATGTCGCTTGGGTTAGGTACCACTTCTATTTTTGGAACAGGATTGCTAGTACCAGGTACCAACTCGTACCCCGTGGAGATACCAATGAAGCCGCTCAAGATCTGTGCGTTATGGTTAGAATGGGAGACAGAGAGATTCACATGACAGATGGAGTCATCGCTCATATGATGATGGAAGGCACAATGATATAACTGATTCGTTATATTTCATGATTCACACTTCGTGACACTATGTGTCACGAAGATGTGAAGACCGTTTAAAACTTGATTTCAAGCTATTTTCGGATCAGGGATCCCTTTGGAATTATGTATTTTTGCTTTAGACTGTTATGAAGGAGGATCTATATATAAATAGAAGATCACTCCTAAGAACGGGTTGGATGATGCTATGTTATGAAATATATTTCTGAATATAATCTATCTTGCATTATGTTATTCCACTGTCATATGATTTGAGTATTTTCTTCTGAGTTAATGGAGCGTGAAGTTTACACAATGTTTGCGTATCATGATTGAGTAGTTCTGGTTGTTTCTTTCAGTGTTTGTACCTTTTGGTTGGGCCCACCAAATAGGTTCAAGTCGCTGCTTTTCCTTGCATTAGAATTAGTTTCCTTCCGATTTCGGTATTTGCATGGATGTTAGTCTAGCGTTTTGGAATTAACTTGTTTAGTTTCTTGCTTAATTATTCTTCGATTGTATCATCCTCAGCATACTAATATCTTCCATAGTGATTAGTATTGAAATCATGGTTGATACCTATAGGATTTGAAGCGTGAATTAGAATAGCTCTGTTCCCAGTTTCCAATTTGAACGAAGATTAAAGTGAATGCGAGCTTGAATATACTTTGTTTTGGTTAGGATAGTTAGTTACTCTGCTTTGTTAGATAGTTAGGCTACTCTGCTCAGTTAGGATAGTTAGGTTGAAATTAAAGTAGAGGAAGCTTCCGGTACCAGTAGGATAAGTAGAAGGTTTCCTTATTTTTCCTGTAAACAGATTTAGATTTGTTTTCAATGTTTAGATTAAAATAATTTTAGGAAATGATCTTTCTGTTATATATCGAAATAGTGTTGGTAGATGGTTAAAGATAGTGGTAGATAGTCTTGTGAAGTTATAGTAGAACAGAGATAGTAGTACCTGCAATTCAGCACAGAACTGTTCTCTTTTGATGAATTACACAGGCAATGATAAGTTTCAAGATAGTCATTAAGATTCAGTTTCTCAGAGTGAGTTTGTGTTTCCTTTTAAGAATAGCCTTTAGATAGGAATTAGCTTACCCGCACATATAGTGTAGCATCTCTAAGTTTACTTACCCTGGTTTGAAAATTTAGTGTTTCAGGCCATTTCAAATCTTCAATTTAGCAGCCTGACACAGCCCTATGTATCTTCTACTGTCCCTCAGCCATGCATTTTATTGAACTGAAAAACTGAGACTACACCCCAGTGCCTTGTTGGGCTATGGAGTCTTTACCCACACGCAACTAACTAATCAAAAGAAACAATAAAGGAAATCATCTATGGTACAAGAGGGACCTTCCCTCGTCCTTAAACAAAATAGTGTTTTAGGAAATGCCCATTTATTGGGCCTCCAAAGATCTTTATATTGTCTAGATTGTGCAGGATAAATGTGTTGTTGTTCAGAAATTCAACCACCTTAAAAGGGCCAAACCAGAGGTTCTCAAATTTACCATGCTTGGACTTGTCATCCCTTCTAGCATCCCACCTCAAGACCAGGTCACCCTTCAGAAAAATATGCTTCTTCGTTTTCTTATCAAAGGCTAATTTGATCTTTCTCTAGTATTCTTTTGTCCTCTAATCCAGTGCTTCTCTTCTTTGTTGAACTTCTATAATCTCGAAGATTCTCCTTTGGATGTCATTTGGTTCCTCAATATCTTCCTGCAAGAATTTTAGGACTGGTATACCAACCTGAGTGGGAAAATAATGTCTATGCCATAAACAAGCTAAAAAGGTGAGGTTCCTAGAGACTTCTTAGTCCTGATTATGTCATCCCATAAAGCATATTTGATTTTAGAGTCCCGAGACCTCTTGTTTTCAGTCGACAACTTCTTAATGATCCTGATGAGAGTCTTGTTTGATGATTCTGCCAGGCCATTTCCCTGAGGGTAATAGGGTGTGGAATGAGTCAAGGAAATGTTATGACTGCCATACAAGTCAATCATGGCTTTGGACTTGAACGCTTGGGCATTGTCTGTTACAAGCTTACTGGGGCAACCAATTCTGGAAAAAATATTAGTTTCCAGGAAATTCATGATTACCTTGTTAGTGGCATTCATGGTGGGCACGGCCTCAATCCATTTGGTGAAGTAGTCGGTGGCAGTGAGGATCCACTTGTTTTGTCCAATGGAGGGTGGATTTATCTCTCCTATGAAGTCTAACCCCCATTGTTGAAATGGACTACTAGCATGGATGGCTTTTAGGGGTAGTGGTAGTAACTTATGTTTCCCTACAAACATTTTTCATTCATTGCAGGCTCTAACAGTGGAAAACACATTAGAGAAAAGGTTGGGCCAGTAGTATCCTGCCCTTAGGAAATTGAGCATTGTGGCCTTCCAAAGTTGGTGCCCTCCACATACTCCTTTGTGCATTTCTGATGTGACCTGTTTGGCTTCATTTTCATCAAGTCACTTTAACAGGATGCCAGTAGGATCTCTCTAATACAAGATCTGGTTTGAAATGCAGAACTTGATAGCTTTCAACTTGAGAGACCTTTCCTTTGTCTTCTTCACATCTGGTGGACATTCAAAATGTTGTAGAAAATAAATTATGTTTTTATACCAAGGTGAAGAGCAGTAGTTTTCAAATACCTGTAAGCTGTCTTGTCCAGGATGTATGATGGGTGCATCTGATTGGGTGAAGATTTGATGCAATTCTAGCACCTTACAATTTGATTTTGATAACAACTTGGCCAGTCCTTGCCCCTTTATCAGCTTGGTGGGTTTGATGTGTAGGTCATACTCTAACAGTTTGACAATCCATTTTCCCCTTTTCCCCTCGTTGTCTGGATGGACCAAAATCTCTTTGACACTATTGCTAGGAACAAAGGTTGTTATGCTAGATTGTAGAACATAAACCCTGAAGGCTTTGAGTGCTTTGACCAGTGCATAAGCATGTTTCTCTAATATATCATACTTCAGCTTAGCATCTCGGAGGGATCTGCTGAAAAAGTCTATTGGTTGCTCGTGCCCTTCTTCATTTTTATGTAGCAGTACAACAACAATGGTTTCCTTGAAGCAAAGGAGAAGATGAAGAAATCTTTGGTGTAGTCAGGGTTGGCTAATACAGGGGCTTCAACCAAATCTTGCTTGATCGTTTGGAAAGATGATTTTTCCTCCAAGGACCATTTTATCACAGCATCTTTCTTCAACATGTTAGTAATAGGCTTCAGAATTTCAGCAACATTTGGCACAAAACGTCTGAGGAAGTTTATATTACCAATAAAAGACAAGACAACCTTTTTATTTCTGGGTATCTCAATCTGTTGAATGACACAAACCCTCTTCGGATCAATTTTTATACCTCCTGTTTATATGATGTGGCCCATGAGATTTCCTTCTGGAATGGAAAATTCAGACTTCCTAAGATTCAGAGATATTCCATATCTCCTGCATTTCTTGAAAAAATCCTCCAAATCCTGCAAATTTTCATCATCAAACTTGGAAAAAATGGTGATGTCATCCAAGTATATAACCATAAATTTGTCTTTTTCCCCCACAAAAGTTATGTCCATGGCCCTCTGAAAAGTGTCCCCTGTGTTCATCAGCCCAAAGGGAATCTTGTCATACATGAATGTTCCCCATGGGGTAGTGAATGTTGTTTTGTCTTTATCCCCCTCACACACTGCTATCTGGTTATAACCAGAGTATCCATCTAGAAAGGAAATTCTTTGTGCACCTACCACCCTTTGTAAAATATGATCCATCTTAGGGAGAGGGTAATTTTCCTTCAGAGAAAACTTGTTGAGATTTCTGAAGTCAACAAACAAGCGTATCTCACCACTTTTCTTCCTTACAGGTACTAAGTTAGCCACCCAGCTTGAGTACCTTAATGGTACAATAATCTTGGCATCCAACATTATTTTCAGCTCTTTCTCAATTATGGACATTAACATGGGATTAAACTGTTGAATCTTTTGTTTGAATGGATTGGACCCAGCCTTTAGAGGGATCTTATGCTAGATGATGTCAGATTCAAATGTCTTCAAATATTCATAGGACCATGCAAAAGTATCAACAAATTTTTTAATGAGACTGACATATCTTTCTATTTGTTTTGCAGCTAATGCTTTGGACAACTTGATGATCTTGGGATTTTCAGTCATCCCAATATTGAAATCTGTCACCTCTTCTTCTTGACTCTTCATGGCAGTTCCTTTGTAAACATCGTTACTGTCAAACAATCTCTCCAAAGGCACTAGTCCTTTTGGAATATGGTTGGTTTTCAGCTCCACAATATTGTGACCGGCCACTGTCTTCGATAGAGGATATGTGTGTTGATCTTCCTGATGGGTGTTGTATATGCACTAAAAACACACTAAAAACCCTCAATTAAATTGTCAACCCGGGGTAAGTAAACTTAGAGTTGTAGAAAAATGTATGCCAAACGTAGAAGGGTTGGTAGGAGTATAGTCTAACTAATGAAGGCGGCTATCTACGACTAATCTACTCAAGCAAAACCTATATAATGAACAAATCCTACTAAGAAACTTGAAACTAGGTAACCTAAGTACTTTTTGGCCAAGGGTCGATGGATAGTCCTATGAAAGCAAGTAAAAACCCTATGTAAAGAAAACTAGTTCAACAATAAGCAATAAGCAAACTATAACAATGAGCAACTAACAAAAGAAAACTATTTTAACTTTCCAACCTATATTCAATGAGTAACTACCCTATGAAAGAAAATAAATAAACAAGCAATCAAAGACACCTATCTAACCTATTAAAGCAAATAAACAAGTAAGCAAAGACACCTAACTAACCTACTAAAGCAAATAGACAAGTAAGCAAAGACACCTAACTACCCTATTAAAGCAAATAAACAAGTAAGAAAAGACAACTACCTACTGCAAGCAATCAAAGTAAAACTTCTCATTGAAC
The DNA here is from genome assembly GCA_009831015.1 of Picea engelmannii. Classification (NCBI taxonomy): domain Eukaryota; kingdom Viridiplantae; phylum Streptophyta; class Pinopsida; order Pinales; family Pinaceae; genus Picea; species Picea engelmannii. Next base: position 1,020,136 of record ML779191.1, read on the forward strand.
AACTATCTAGCCTAAGAGGCAAGTGGACTAAATGCTTAATGAAAACTATTTCTAGTGCATGAAAGGAAATCTAAGAGGCAACTAGACTAAATGTTCAATACAATGCATGAAAGGAAATCTATTTTATTGAAGGCAAGAAAGGCTACCACTAATACTTAATCTATGACAAGCAAACTACTATCCAATCTATCAAAGCAAAGTTTATCTACCCTACAGCAGCAAATAAGACTATCAAAGCAAGAAACTATCAAAGCAAGAAACTATCTCTTCTATGAAAACAAGAAACTATTTTCTAATCTATGAAATTCAAATGCATTCTATACTAATATAAGCAAACTTATTCAGTCATTAACTACAACTTGAAATTGCAATCTAAATCTAAGCAAGAAATTGCATAATCATAAACTAAACTAGCTCTATCTTAACAATTCAAAATGTAATAAGGAAAATGCTTGAAACAGAAATTAAAGCATGACAAAGTAAACTAATGAATAAATTAATCAACAACTAATTAAGAAAAATCTAATTAACAATTGAATAGGCAATAAAAACTGAAACTAACCCTATCCATCCACCGAAGCCTTGGTTAAAGAAAACATAAACTAAAACTCTGTTCTACTCTGTTTTAATTCTTATTTTAAATCAAATTTCAAAAGCATGAATAAAACGTAATCTAATATCTACTTGCACATGGGGTTAGTAGATGAATTTACAAATTCGTCTCTATCTATCAAATCAATGCATATGAACACATGCCTTTATACTAACCTGCAAAAGAACCAAATCATTAAGCTACAACAACAAATTATATAACATAAGAAAGATAGCAATACATGTACAAGAAATGAAAAAGAGAGATGCCTAAGCTATGAAATGTGCAAACAACACATGGAAGAGTTACCAGAATGTTGGTGGGCCCCCCAGCAAGACGTGGTCACTCTCTAAAATCACACCACGAGCTTAACAAGATGAATTCACCATAAAACCTGAAAACGCAGTTCTGGCACAATTCTGGCAATGTAAAATATCAAAACAGAGAAAAAACAAATTTGTCTCTAATACACTAGCTCTTCTACTTGGTTAACAATCTTCTAATCACCCTAGTGGTATTTATAATGTTTGCATGCCAAGTGGTCGACCACAGGATGGTCGAACCACTTCTAAATTTAGCAAATTATAATAAATGATGCCCTAACTGATCAAATGGAGTGAGCCAATAATCGCCCACTTGAACAATTGAAACTGAGTTGTCGGAAGCTTAGTATCTAGAGGAGGCAAGGATAAACAAAACCCATGTGCTTGATTTGTCCATCACTAGCCGCCAATTCCATAACCACCAAGTCGCCTTCCATTTCTGTGTAATACGAAGTGTTGGACAGAGTGTTGGATCAAATGCCGGAACAAGTGTCGGAATGAGTGTCGAATCAAGTGTCGGAACTAGAAACATAGTGAGTTTTTCCCTGTAACACCAAAAAAATGTGAATTAGCTCTTGGAAACCATAAAACATGATGAATTATACTTAATACAGTCATTAAACATGAATTATACGTACCTTATGTCGATCATACCGTTTTATGATGAAATTCTTCAAAAAGCTCCCTTAAAATATGAAAAACACATATGTACATGCGGAAAAAGTGTATAACAACCTTCATAAAAGTGATCATATCTCGGGCCCAACATTACCCCCACACCTAAGATTTTGCAAGTCCCACTGCAAACCAAAATAAATTGCCCTTCATGACTAAACTTGCGAAGGAGGGGGTGGATTAGCTTTAGAAGCTTCTCTCTCTTGCCCGGGGGATTTTGACTTAGGATTTTTGTGGTGTTTCAATTGCATCCAGAGACTAGTATTGGTGGTAGTAATATCATCAAACTAATGTTGTAGAAAATTCATCTTGGTTTGTAGGACAACGTTATCATGGCGTAAATGACAACTCAATGTTTCATGCTCTCTAAGTTTGAACTGGAGGGTTTGGAGTTTTTGGAGGCTGCTGATGACATGTGAGGAAGCCTTGAGATGTATATTATACCCTTGATCCTTTAAGCCATTCAAAACAACAATTTTACCTCTGCAAAATTAGTTCCAAAAGTGACTTCCCATAAGCACAACAATTCTGGCCTGGCGAACTTGTGAAAAATAGGTATCAAAGTGACACCTGTAACTACAAGAAAGTAAAACTTGTGTAAAAACTGAGAGAGGTTTTTTTTTTGAATATGTCCTTGACAAAAAACTCTCTTGATTTTCAAAAATTCACTTTCAGTTTTTATAAAATCACGCCAAGAAAACATCACCAAAACAGGAAAAACAAAGTGTTTTATTTCCTGAAAAACTAGGCCTCTAAGAGAATTGAATATATCCAAAAACATAACGTATATTTAGAGAATGAGAGAGGTTATTGTTTTTTAATATGTCCTTGATAAAAAGCTCTCTTGTTTTTCAAAAATTCACTTCCAGTTGTTAGGAAGACACGAAACGAAAATATGACTAAAACAGGAAAAACAGACTGTTTTATTTTCTGAAAGTATAAGCCTCTAAGATGATAGAATATATCGCAGACCATAAAGTATATTCAAAAACTGAGAGAGGTTATTGTGTTTTGATATGTTATTAACACAAATCTCCTACAGGTTTCAAAATTACTTTCTCATTGGTTCTGAATCCTAGATTGAAGTTGGTTACTCAAAACTTGCAGAAGCGCAGCGTGCTCTTAGCAGAAGCATAGCGTGGTCTTTGAGAGGGATTTTGGAGGCCTTCCCAGAGGATTTTTGGGATGAAAGTGGTATTTTTGGATATTTTGTGATGTCTTCTACACAATGGAACCATCAAGCACTGCAAATTCCTTCTCCAACCCTCTGAAAAAATGAGTTGAAGTTAATTGTCCAAATGTGTAGAAAACCCTCCTATAGCGACTATATTTGGGGAATTTATGTCAAATGATAACACCTGTGCATAAACTGAAGGAGGTTTTTGTTTCTTGGTCTATTATTGACAAAAAAATCTTTCACTTTTTTCAAATTCATCCTCCTTAATTCAGAAACCAATTTTGAAATCTTTGACCAAGACAATCATTTGAAAATTGATGACAAGGAATGATGACATGACCATGATGAAAATTTATGACCTTGGATGAGTGGAGGGAGTAGTAAGGACACCTAGGCACACCAATGACCATTTTAAAACCAAGAGATGCCAAATTTTATTTGATAATTTTATTTTGAAAATATAACAATTTGACCTAATAACCCTATCAATCACATGAAAGAGAAAACTTGATCATGGGTGATTGACAGAATGAAAAATACTAAAAAAAGGCTTGGTTTGTACTGGTAGGCATGGTGAATTAGGAGAATTGTTATTTCCTTTCATCTATCTGTAACAATTCAAACAATTGTTCCTCTTTTCATAAGCTTGTAATACATATGGCAGTGAGTATTTAGCAGTCATTATTGCTCTGTATTTGTCACAAAGAGTAGTTAAGTATAAAAAATGCACAACAAGCTTATAACACACATAATGATGTCATAAGTATATAATTTAGAATACCAATACAAACAGTTGCTGATATAATATCCCAAGACATTGTAAGAAGACAGTGTGATAGAATTTTGACAGAAATTCTACTTCCTCTTCTCATGGGTTTTGCTATACAAATGGGCGGTGCTTAGTGTTTTTTAGCTTAGGAAACTACCCCCAGACCGAAGATATGGCACGTCCTCATGCCATGAATTATCAATAGGATTCTTGGTCTTTTTTCCCGATGAGGTTGCAAGGGTATCAACAAGTTTCTTGGACTTTTGGTCCGGTAAAGTAATAGCTTGAGCATGAGGAGTAATAGTCCCTAGATCAAGAGTCTTGTTGCTAGTCCTGATTGTAAGATGAGGGTTTGCAAATTGGTAAATGAACTCATCCCACATTTTCCCCAATTCGTCTAAGACACATAGTTTGATAAGGCCATGGTGAAATAATTTGTTATGGGGATTGGTTGAATTCTTCCTCATTTGGGAAGACATCCTCTCAAGACTCTTTAAGAAGTAAAATGGGAAATTCAATGGCTTATTGAACTGAAAATGAGCTAATAATCGAAAGTGACAGGCTTTAAAGATAGAATATCTACCTTCGCATGTAATCAATCTGGTGATGACTATGAGAGGGTTGATTAGATCCTCTTTTATCCATTCCTTGGAGTATCCCTTAGCTCCAGAGATGTTCTGAAATTTGGTTTTGAAAACCCTGTTATAGCTTGCTCTTGGAAATTGGTGTTGTTTAAATCAGTGGTCTCCAACTCTTGGGAGCTTTGTGGTTGAGGCAATTGATTCCTCAGAGGCCACGAACATAGTGAATAGGAGTTGAAGCAGGTTAAGAGTGTTCCATTGTTGTTGATTTTTCCACCATGCTCACTCAATCCACTTGCATAGAACATGTAATGTCAAACCTACAATGAACAACCTTTAATAAAAATAAACCAACAGAGTGGTTTGTTAAGGACATATACAACATTTTATAGCACACAGGAGTTTATCACTTCAAAATAAAATGAGTGTTGATGTAATAACATGTATCATGAAAACAATACATGAATTTTTACAAAGATTTACTTCTTCTAGGCAATGTTATAATTTGTCAACTCATGAACGCTTCCCCCACACCTGAGTATTATGACACCTCACAATCAAAAATATAGGAAACCAATCAGTTCTCCCGATAGCCAAAGATTTATAGTTTGTAAAGTGTAAAGATAAATTTCACAGATTGGTCTGACGAGACGGTTAGAAGATGGCCCCACCTATAGGATAAGAGATCCTATATATAGCTAAGAAGAGGTAGGCAATAGAGTTTCAAGATACTCTCAGAGTTAGTTCCCAATGGAAAGTTTATGGAGTTCATTAACCTTAGCTTAACCATACATACTTTATGTCATCTTTTTCTACAAGTAATGTCATATATCATGACATGTTTAAATTTATTATTTATTTTTTTCAGATTACCATCCTCTCTAGGTAGAATGCCCCGCTGCCAGCAAGCCTGTTCAGTACTTCGATGGGTTTACCTAGTCATACCACAGGACGATACCCGCTGCCAGCAGACCTGTTCAGTATCCCGACGGGTTATCCTCTTACACCCTCAGAAACTAGCCCTCCATCTTTTAAGATTTTAGTATAAGATTGCTTTATGCAAGAGGATGGGGGGACAGCTCTGAAAACAACTTTTTCTTTATTTTTTCAATTGGGATGGTATTTATGTTAGAGGATGACTTTCCATTATATTACTTAGTGATTGTCCTGATGTAATGGGTACTTAAGCAGATGTGGCCTATCTAAAGATATGATATAATCAATCTATTTAGTGTGTAGTGGATGGTACCATTGATAAAGAACATAAAGGTATCTCTAAGCTCAACTTAATTTCTTCTTTTGTAATTATTGTGATGTTTCCATGACTAACCTCCAATTAGACCTCCTTGTTACTCTTTGATAAAGACACTTTACTCACTTACTCAGGTTTCTTGGAAAAACTGTACGAGAGACCTCTAGGCTCGATGGTTACAGTATCACTTCCTTATATAGTGGTGAATATTTTCAAGAGAAACTGCTTTTTAAAATGCCTTAAGAACAATAAGATGAAAATATTTTCAAAAACATGGCTAACTAAAACAATTCATTATTCATTTGATGCTTAGCAGACAACAAGGTTCAAGTGTAACAATGTTTTGAAGAAAAATCCTTCTTTTATATTTCCTTGAAACTGTCTACTCCTGGTGAAATAAATACCTATGGAGATCTCTAAAATTGTTTGCAAAAACCACACTCTAAAATATAATAAACTAATGAGATCAATGAGATCAAGTCATAGGAGCATGTATCTCATAGTTCTCTTATTAAAATAAAATGTAAAATGAGACTGCATTAGACTTTAAGATAAACTAACAACATGCAACTTTTATTTACTATCCTACCCTACCTAAAAAGAAAGGGAAAATATTTATTCAAGTGTAAGAAATCTTCCAATGTAACCATGTGTGGAGCAAGATAAGAAACATACTCATATCCATATATGAAAAAGTTACCGCAATGATTACTTGGATATGAAGAACCAACCAACCTACTTGTTTTGGCATCAGAAGGTGTTGAAGAAGAGAATAGTATTGTGGCATGATGACCTCTTGAAACCAAATTTCAATGTAATCTTGATGTTCATCAACAGTAGTTTCTATGCTCTCCTTCACCATGCTATGCAAATCCTCTTCTTCTAGATGATTGATTTCTGAAGTACATAAAGGATCTAATGAGATGGATGTTGAGAACTCCTCAATCTCAGGTCTTAATGATTGCTCTCCACTAGGTGTAGTCCATAGTTTCTCAGTTTCCTTCGCATTTTGGAAAGGAAAATCATTTTGTATCTCATAGGACCTTGATTCTTCTAATATTTCTGGAGAGGTATTCAAGTTCTTGGTTATTGTCAAGATCTGTTCTTCTTGAGAAGAAGAGATCCTAGCTATTGCTAGGATTTGAGAAAGTTCCCTCAGGCTAAAAGTTGCTTCTAAGTTCATCTTTCCATTTGATAAAACTTGGTTCACACAAAGATGATGTCCACAAGGTTAGGATCTCCTGATGGTGGTAATAAAACAAAGGTTGTATTCTTTGGTTCTGTGGAAGGCTCGAGTGGTCTTGCCTCCTGTCCCACTATTATTGGTGCTTCAATTTTTTGTTTTCTAATGCTCCCTGTCTTAGTCTCTTTAGAGACAATTTTAGCTCTTTCGGTTGAGCTAACTCATGTTTTTCGGTATCGGTCTGGGGAGTTTATGAGTGGAACGTTCCTTCCCCCAAAAAGGTTGGAAGGAACCTTGGTTGAAAGGTCTAATTTAGATTTAATGTGTCTACCTTTTCGGTCTCTAGGTCTATTCATGAAAGAAAACAAAAACAAAAAGAAAAACTACGATTGGCTTTGCGGGAGCCTGCAATAGCAGATGCGCAGGTTCTTACCTCTTGTCTTAAAGTTCCCCCGCCACCAATCTAATGCTAAGGTCTAGGAATGATCTATTTCCTAACTACTTCTTACCTTGAGACAACTCCCCAGCAATGGTGCCAAAAATGAAGGGTGTTGTATATGCACTAAAAACACACTAAAAACCCTCAATTAAATTGTCAACCCGGGGTAAGTAAACTTAGAGTTGTAGAAAAATATATGCCAAAGGTAGAAGGGTTGGTAGGAGTATAGTATAACTAATGAAGGAAGCTATCTACGGCTAATCTACTCAAGAAAAACCTATCTAATGAGAAAATCCTACTAAGCAACTTGAAACTAGTTAACCTAACTATTTTTGGGCCAAGGGTCGATGGATAGTCCTAAGAAAGCAAATAAAAAACCTATGTAAAGCAAAATAGATCAACAATAAGAAATAATCAAACTATAACAATGAGCAACTAACAAAAGAAAACTATTTTAACTTGCCAACCTATATTCAATGAGTAACTACCCTATGAAAGCAAATAAATAAACAAGAAAGCAAAGACACTTATCTAACCTATTAAAGAAAATAAACAAGTAAGCAAAGACACCTAACTAACCTACTAAAGAAAATAGACAAGTAAGCAAAGACACCTAACTACCCTATTAAAGAAAATAAACAAGTAATCAAAGACAACTACCTACTGCAAGCAATCAAAGTAAAACTTCTCATTGAGAAACTATATAGCCTAAGAGGCAAGTGGACTAAATGCTTAATGCAAAACTATTTCTAGTGCATGAAAGGAAATCTATTTTATTGAAGGCAAGAAAGGCTACCACTAATTCTTAATCTATGAAAAGCAAACTACTATCCAATCTATCAAAGAAAAGTTTATCTACCCTACAACAACAAATAAGGCTATTTTCTAAACTACGAAAGAAAGAAACTATCTCTTCTATGAAAACAAGAAACTGTTTTCTAATCTATGAAATTCAAATGCATTCTATACTAATATAAGCAAACTTATTCAGTAATTAACTACAACTTGAAATTGCAATCTAAATCTAAGCAAGAAATTGCATAATCATAAACTAAACTAGCTCTATCTTAAAAATTCAAAATGTAATAAGGAAAATGCTTGAAACAGAAATTAAAGCATGACAAAGTAAACTAATGAATAAATTAATCAACAACTAATTAAGAAAAATCTAATTAACAATTGAATAGGCAATAAAAACTGAAACTAACCCTATCCATCCACCGAAGCCTTGGTTAAAGAAAACATAAACTAAAACCTTTGTTCTACTATGTTTTAATTCTTATTTTAAATCAAATTTCAAAAGCATGAATAAAACGTAATCTGATTTCTTCTTGCACACGGGGTTAGTAGATGAATTTGCAAATTCGTATCTATCTATCAAATCAATGCATATGAACACACGCCTTTATACTAACCTACAAAAGAACTAAATCATTAAGCTACAACAACAAATTATATAACAGAAGAAAGATAGCAATACATGTACAAGAAATGAAAAAGAGAGATGCCTAAGCTATGAAATGTGCAAACAACACATGGAAGAGTTACCAGACTGTTGGTGGGCCCCCCAGCAAGTCATGGTCACTCTCTAAAAGCACACCATGAGCTTAACAAGATGAATTCACCATAAAAACTTGAAAACCTAGTTCTGGCACAATTCTGGCAATGTAAAATATCAAAACAGAGAAAAAATGAATTTGCCTCTAATACACTGGCTCTTCTACTTGATTAACAATCTTTTGATCATCCTAGTGGTATTTATAATGTTTACATGCCAAGTGGTCGACCACAGGAGGGTCGAACCACTTCTAAATTTGGAAACTTATAATAAATGATGCCCTAATTGATAAAACAGAGTGAGCCAATAATCGCCCACTTGAACAACTGAAACTGAGTTGTCGGAAGCTTAGTAGCTGGAGGAGGAAAGGATAAACAAAACACGTGTGCCCAATTTGTCCATCACTGGCCACCAATGCCATAATTGCCAAGTCGCCTTCCATTTATGTGTAATACGAAGTGTTGGACAGAGTGTTGGATCGAGTGCCAGAACAAGTGTCGGAATGAGTGCCGGATCAAGTGCCAGAACTAGAAACGTAGTGTGTTTTTCCCTATAACACCAGAAAAATGTGAATTAGCTCTTGGAAACCATAAAACATGATGAATTGTACTTGATACAATCATTAAACATGAATTATACGTACCTTATGTCGATCATACCATTTTATCATGAAATTCTTCAAAAAGATCCTTTAAAATATGAAAAACATGTGTACATGCGGAAAAAGTGTATAATAACCGTCATAAAAATGATCATATCTCGGGCCCAACACTTCTAATTTATCATCTTCCCCTTCTTGGCCCTCTTAGTCAACTGAGATATTGGAGAATTCATCAATGGTGTGTAGAAATATCTGTAGCTCCAAATCATCACTAAAGACCTGCCAGTGTTTTACATTGTCTGGTATAGTTGTTATATGTCTGATCTCCACCTAATATTTGATATTTGGGCCAATGGGAGGACTGAAAGTGCTGGCAACTAAGGCCAAAGAGTTTGCCTTCTGATTGTGTTCTCTGTGAATAAAGGAAATGTTGAATGCTAGAAAGAAGTTATCGATCAGATCCCATAGCTAGTTTATGTACTTCTTGAGCTTCTATTGCTTAGCTTGATAGATGTTCCTCACTTGATTGATGACCAACTCAAAATCACAAAAACCTGCTAGACAATCAATGGCCATATCTTTGGAAGCCATCAATCCCAATACCATAGCTTCATATTCATCTATATTGTTCATAATTTCAAACTCCAGCTTATAAGAGAGGGTTATTACTTCTTCCGAAGGGGAAATGAGGAGAATACCTGCATCGGATCCTTCTTTTGATGAAGATCCATTGAAACACATTTTCCATACTTTGTTTGATTGACCTATCAATGGCTGATCTTTACGTTGGCTAACTGGAATTTCAGGTTCATCATCATTTAAATGAAAAACAGATGAACCAATCTCATCCTCAACAACATAAATGGGGTGATTTCTTGGGTTATGATGATCACTAACTATGTAGGCTAAACTTAACTCTCAGTATAGCCTCCTATGTTCTCCTCCAAACATAGGAATGGTAGCATAAGTGAGGTTCATTTGTAATGATCATCCAACCTTCTTAGCCCAAGTTATGGATAAGAGCATGCCAAACTTTGGGGGAATTTCTGCTACAACAATGTCCATCACTACACTCTTCATGGGTAATTATGCTAGAGAAACCATCATATCCTTTATAAATCCCAGACATTTTACTTTCTTAGAATCAAAGGAGTACAGGTGTTGGTAAGGCTTGGTAATCTCCAAACCTAGTTCTTCCATAACAACTTTGGGCATGACATTGTAAGAGGCTCCTGAGTCCATAAGACAATTATGTAGGATCTTATCATGGACATTCAAAGATATATAGAAAGGAGGATAAGCATCAGATCCATCCTCAATAAGTGGACCCGCATTAATGGTTGGGTTTTCATCCTGTAGACTAATGACATCAGAAGATACACTAGAAGGAGTTGGTTGCAGAACTTTCATGATGGATTTTTTGAAAGGTTCATTTTTTAACAATTATGTCAAAGGCACAAGGATCTTGATTTTCCTCATCTCATGTTCCAGGCTGAAAAAGGTTGGTGTCTTATTAGTTTCCTTTATTTCAGGGGAAAGAGGTTTTGATGGGCTAGATGACTGAGCTTTATATGACATACCTTTACATGGATGTGGCTTGGGAGGAGCTTCATATTTTAATTTTTTTATAGAGGTGGTGGCCTTGGAAGCTCCATTTCTAATCCTCAAATCATGTTTCTTCTTGGGTTGACCTTGAATAACTCTCTCCTCCCCTATTTGATCGTCAAATTGATTTGACAATTGTGCTACCTCATATTCTTGATGTGTTAAGTGACTGGTATAATAATATGTATCATTGAAAATCATAGTAGTATCATCCACAACATCATTGTCTGCATCAATCTCCTCAATCTGATTGTTTTGGAAAGGGGGCACTACCCTTTGATCATCATCATTTCTCCTTTCTCTCTGCATTGTTTGAGGGGCATCATTAGGCCTTCTGAACCGATTTTGATTTCTATTACCAACCCCTTGAAAAGTTCTATTTGGTTGTTTGGATTCCCATTTTAGATTAGCTGTATCAGAAGTCAGATCCTTCAAAGTCTTGGTCATCTCCTCAAGTTTGGGATTAGAGGTGCCCGAGTTAGAGGAGGTAGGGGCATCCTCTCTCTATTTTTTCTTCTCTTTATCATATCTAGCCTTTAGTCTGTCTGATGCCAAAATATTAGATTCAACCTCAATGGTTGCTTCCTGCATGGACAATAGTGTGGTTGATCTTCTCTCTCTCAGCAGGAGGGAGAAATTTGCATCAAATGCATTAGCATAAGTGATCTTGGTAGAGGCTTCAGTTGTTTTTATTTCATCTGGGATTCTACCATACATCTTATTAAATCTCTTGGTGAAATCTGAAATGGATTCACCATTATTTCTCTTTAGATCCCCAAATTCAGTGATGCAGTAGAGGTAATCTCTCCTATCTCCCCATTTTTTTATGAAATTTTCATCCAGCGCCTCAATATCTGCAATGGAAGCTGGAGGAATACCTCTGAACCATTTTCTTACTTCCCCATCCAAACTCTGTACTAACAACCTCATCCACACATCTGCATAATCAATGTTAAAGTTGTCTGCAAAGCTATAAAAGGCTACCAGATGTTCCTCAGCAGTTACCTCACCTTCCCCATTATATCTTGGTAAATATTTCATGTAATCTGTGGTTGGGATTGCATGTAAATCTACAGGTAGCACTAGGGTTTCATATCTGGCAGCAATTATGACATCCATTCTGTTAACAACCATGGTCTGAATAATAGGAATATGCAAATTTATGGGAGATACAGGGGTGGATGAAGGACTCGATACCGAAGTGGAATTAGGATTTGAAGATGTCTGAGCCCTTTTGGAATCATGATTCTTAGGGATATCAAATTCAAACTACTTGTCATTGTGATTAGACGTAGGCTCTTTGTGTTCATCTTTATCCTTGAGGGTGGAAGTATATCTCTGAGCTATAGTGTATTTTCTTAGTTGTCTTTCTAGCTCAGAGAATATTGTGTTATTCTCAGGGTTAGAATGAGCCTTCTTGGCTTTGTTGTTTTCAGATTTGGATCTGTTGAATCCCTTTCTGGGCACCAGTATTTCTTCTTTAAATTTTACTTAGTGAAGTCACCAGGTGAAAGATGGCAGTCTGTCTGTGTATGATATTTGTTCACCATCAAAGGTCAAATCTAATCAATTGTCATTCTCCCAGGGAAAGATATTCCATTACTCCATTCCATGGAAACGGCACCAGAAGATGTTGGTCCTAAGGTCTGCAACTGACTGCTAAAGGGAAAAGCTAGTCCACCTATCAGTTTAGAATGGTTGATTCTTTATTTTTTGTTGGTTGGTCAGAGAGGTATTCTATCAAGACAAAATCAAGGTTGGGCTGGAAAAATGATATGGATGAGGGTCCTCCTTGGCTACTGGCACACTAGTGAAAAACAGTGGAAAACATAGGGTAAAAGTAGAGGAAAACAACACACCACTCGATGAGTAGCTTGTTGCCAGAAGTTTTATGCATAAAATAACATTTCAAGCCTAAAACATGTATCAGAATGCAATATCTCCCACAGGTTGCGATAAAAACAAATATTCACCAAGCATTAGTTGTTTTCACAGGTTGCATATCATTAAAGACAAGTTACACAATAGCTGAAAGGAAATGACATGTACTTTGCAGAAATAAAAAATGCATTCAAGATAAGATAAAAAACACATGAAGAGTTGGACACAAACACTTTCATCAAGAGTATGTTAACCAGGTAGAGAGATTTTATCCATGTGTAGAACGGGTCCAACCAGTCTGATGTATTGCTATTCTTTCCCCAAAAATCTAACCCTTTACAATATCCAAAAACTAACTATTTAAAAGAGTTGTAAAGGATCTCGTCCTTAGGGGACTGAGACCTAAATTTTCAATAATTGTTCGTAAATCAAATTATTAACTTAACTATGACACTTGACTTAATCAACAAGAGTGAATATTATCAAAGACATAAGACTACTCTTGTATCTAATTTAAGAAAATGTTGGAATTAATCAACTAAAAACTACTACTGTCTCTGAGACAGAACTGATGCATGCGCTAGGCGAACCGATATGGCAGAAAAACACTCAGAGTGGAAGAATAGAGTTTTGCGTTGAACGATGGCATGCCTGCAAGTTGTTGGAGGCCACTGGAGACAACTCGCTGCATGAGGAGAGTTTGGTGAAGTGTTCTAGAACTAATCTGTGTCGAGTTGTGACTGAGACTTAACTCTCTATCTATGCCTGAACTTTCAGAAGTTAAGCACACTCTGCGTCGACCCCGTTAGCTACCATCTGTACTTGTGAAAAGCTTCACTGGAATGGTTGACATCCCAACGGTCATGAGGGGAGACATGGAGTTGAGCATCCAATGGGGAGGCGGGATGAGTGGATGCAAGGGTAGATGACATGTAAGGACAGATGTCAAAAGGTGAGAGGTGTGAATACGATGGAGGTATCGAGAGTGTGAGTGGAGGACAAGTGTTGGGTGGTGAGAGGAGTGAGGGTAGTGAGTGGAATTGGTGGAGGTGACGCGATGACCTGATGTCATTTAGGCATGTGATTGCATAAGTTGTTGAGGGTGGTTTGGGTCCAACCGCTTTTGGGCCTGCAATCCCCCACAAGCTTCCACGTACCCTTCCAACAATAATGTGGTTCCAATTGCGGGACCTCTCTAAAAAATTAACATCTGGGCAGTTTATGTCCCTACAATGAAGTGTGGTCATCAACCCGATTACGATCTGTGATCTGGGTGATATTTACCAGCTGCAAGGATCGACGGTTCTCATTGAATTGACATCAATGGTCCAAATTCACTTCGGAGTTTCGGGCTTCGGGTGCTTTTAATGTGAAACATGAAAAATATCCCGGAGGAAAATCTCTGAAGTGAATGATCTGTTGCCACGTGTCGTGTCCAATGGACGGTCCAGATTTTCTTCGGAAATCCTAGTTTCGGGAGTTTCAAATGTTGGGCATGAAAATCTCCCGAAGAAAACTCAATGAAGTGACATGGTGGCCTGACTTTATATGATGTCACGGTTGCTGATGTGTCATGGAAAGATGGGTTACATGTGTCACGTGGAAATGGGCGAATGTCACAACCAAATGACCTGGAATGAGTGTCACATGTCATGACTGACGAGTGCGTCTGTCATGACTGATGAGTGTGCCATGTGTCATGACTGATGATTGTGCCACATGTCTCAAATGATGGTTTCCACGTGCTTTAGCACTTTGGCCTTGTTGACGGGCGAAACAGTCCATCCGTCAACTGGGAGAGTGGAACCGGTCCGGGGTTGTCTAAATAACCCAAGCCGTTTGGAATGGACCACCCTGACGAGTTTAACGGATCCGTTGGCCGCTCTAAGGTCTCCTAAGAAAACCAAAGAGAAGAGCTGATCTGAGCTAAGAGATCTAAACTAAGGAAACTAGAAACTAATAAAAATTAACAAAAACAAACTAACTAACTAAATAAAAGAAATTAAACTAAATTAAGGGAAACTAGAAACTAATAAAACAACTAAAACAAACTAACTAACTAAACTATAACTATATTAACTATTTTATCTGCAAACTTCTAACTATTCTTATAATAACTCAAATCAACTATCGAATTATCAATTTAATTACAATTTATTC
>ML779191.1:1045766-1143609 GCA_009831015.1 Picea engelmannii
GGAAACTAGAAACTAATAAAACAACTAAAACAAACTAACTAACTAAACTATAACTATATTAACTATTTTATCTGCAAACTTCTAACTATTCTTATAATAACTCAAATCAACTATCGAATTATCAATTTAATTACAATTTATTCACAAATATACATTACATACAATCTACAAATTTAAATAAAACCTGTGAAATTAATTTGTTTGCTGTCCCGAGACAACGAAAGTAACTCTTTTTGATTTTATAATTTATGAATAAGAAAGTAAATTAACTGAAATTAAAACAAATCGAAATTATATCTATATTAAACTACTTAATAAAAGCAGTAAACTAAACACTAATTGACCTGGAAACGCTCCAAGTCTGCCCTGCGTATGATGGCTTCTAAGCTGATTGGAGGAGGGAAACTCACACTGTTAAGTCCTTAAGCTTTTCGGAAACGATCAGCTGTGCTGCTTCTTGAAGTATGTCACAGGACAAACAAGACATAAAAGAAATCATAACAGTTTTCTGATTATAAATTCGTGCAAAAGGGGAAACCTATTATGCAGCAAACTTATACATTACAATTCAATCTATGAAGAAGACAAAGCTATCAGTCATAAAATGAATCAATAACTATTATGTTCTTTTATCTATTTGGAAGAAACAAGATATAGACAACAATAATAAGGTTATATCATTTGAGTTTGATTTAGGTAGCTAAAGCAATACTAAACCATAAACAAGCTGATATACAAAACATGGAACAAAGTGTCGATATATTGAAAAGCGAAAGCTATGACAAAACACCAATTCTGCTCCAGTTTGATTCAGAACTCTATATCCTTGTTCTCCCCAACTGAGGATGATCGATTATTACAAAATCATAAGTTTAAATAGGTTTCTCACAAGGTAAAACATCCTTGTGAATAATAGAAAACAGTTTACACAATCTGGGCATAATCCCAAAATCTCTTAAACTAAGTAACTAAAATTACTAGTCCAATCTTTAAGAAATCTTCCAACTGCTCCTCACATCCACTACCAATTCGAATTTGCTTGTAATAGACATAAAGATCAAGTTAGAGGAATATTTTATTGAGAAAACAATAGAAAAATGATTCAATAGACTCAGCTACAGAATCTCATGATTCTGTAGCTGATCTAGAATAGTAAATAAGACCAGGTATATAATCAAAATCAAATCGAATCCAATCATCACCAACTACTAATGATTTAAGAAAAATAATCCTTTCAATCAAACCAAATCGAATAGAATACAATCGAGACAGAGAGGGACTACTCTGTTTTCCCAATCGTTATAAAATCAATTCAAATCTTAACAAGACTGTTCCATGGATGCAATTAATAGTAACCAGATCGTATGAGATATACCAATCATTATCGGTTTACACAGGATCCAAATCGTTTCATCAAATACCCAAAAGTGGTCACGATAAAACAGGCATAACTCTATCCAAAATCTAGTCATAGACTTTACATGCTAAATTTCCAACAGTTCATAGATATGATCATAACTGTCACCGACTAGTTATAGTAATGAATTGATAAATTTTAATTAGAATCGCAATGTGTAAACAGTCTCCATTGTAATCGGATGAAATCATATCAACTCAAGAATCTTTACACAGCCAATGGACAGAAACATGATAAAATCTACAGATTCATGAATCAAGCAATAATCCATGTCAATCTTCACGAAATTAATCATAGAAACAACATCGAAACCTTAACCAGAATCCAATTCGAATAAGATGCAATCAATGAAAATCAATTTAGTTTCGATTCGGTTGTGTATCAATAGAGAAGTATAAAACTTGGTCAAATGAAATTGAAACAATTAATCCATTTATCAATAATACTCATATCATAACCAATTCGAATCATACCATTGACTGTACTCAGAATTCGGGATACCAATCAACAGACTATGTTAACAGCTTGTATGATCAACAGAACATCGAGCTAATTTTGAACAATCATATCTATTCGATGATCTATCGAATCAAAGACCAAATCTAATCGAACAAACATTATATACAGTGAGGCATGCTTTATGTAACAGAGCAGGCAAAACATGTACAGAGAGTAATATAAACGAGAAGTATACCATTACAACTGCTGGGACTTATGTCAATTTTGAATTGATAATTGCAGTGGCAGACTCGACGTTTTTGAACAGGACTGAACCCATGGTTCGTTGCTTCTTATCGGAAGGTTGAACCTTTGCATTCTTACCAGTGAGCAATGCCACTTGGTTTTCCAACTCGTAGATCCTGGATTGCAATGTAGGTACATCCAAATAGTATATTTCAATCCATAACCCACATTGATCGCAAGATGCAGCTACATGTTGAACAGAAGGGGGTTTTGATGATTCCCCGAGGGTTTCATGGAGTGGCTCAATACCAGGAAAGTCAAGGTTATCCTGCAGACAGGGAGGTAAGTTCTTAACGAAATCATGAGGAGGTTTGTTATAGAAGCCCTCTTCAACGAGAAAACATTCAATGCTTGAATCAGAATCCTCGCTGACCATAATAGGCTCTGTTTTGGCAGGAGGCTTAGTTTTATTTCTCTCCATGCGAGAGATCAATCTTGCATTCTTCTTGCCTCGAGTATTAACACCAGTCTTCGCTCTAGTCTTTTGGGTTATTGCTTTAGCAACTTCGGGTTGTTTTGGCACAGACTTAGGAAAACTTGTAGGTGGCTTGGGCTTAGGTCTAGGTAATAAAACATTATAAGGTACAGGGGTAGGCTCGCTCTCGGCCACCATGGGTTTATCTACCTGTGGAGGGTTTGACTCCCCATAACCATTGCGGCTGAGGAAATCATGCCAAGAATCACGACGCAACCCTAACTCGTAAATTAAAACCATTTTGATCAACCCGACATGAAAGAAGCTAGTGTCAGCCTGGCTATGCTTGTATCTTTTAGCCATTTTGAACAGACTTCGGTGCAGATAGTAAGGCATACTTAGTTCAAAACCCATGAAAACCATTAATAAGCGCAGGTGGAATAAGAAAATAAACCCATACCTGCCTTCATAGGTAACGAAATGTTTGATAATCATCAAGAGATCATACCAGCGGGGTTTCAACATCTTTGCGGGTAACCCTCTATCGCATGAATTCACTGTGCGATATTGGAACAGTAATTTCCATGGGACATCATCTACCTTCCAACTTTTCAACCATTTTTGTCCCTTGACAGGCAAGCTGGTTGCCAGACTGAGAAATTCTTCAGTAATTTCAAGCTGGACATCTCCCACTTTGGCTCGGCAGCCATCAAACGACAATGAAAATTGCCAAGCCACTGTGAGGTCATAGCCATCAAACTTCCTTATGAAAGCAAGCCATTCGTGTTGTTCTAGGTCGCTACATGCACCACTGAATGTCAACAGTGCTTGGCACCCATTAGGCTCGGCCCTTACAACAGGAGCCATAACTTCTGTACATGATAGGGTTTACGCTGAATAAAACAATGCACAGAGTTGAAAAACCATTGGTTTGATAGCTTCAAAGCTGGAATAGACCGGACTTAACTGCATGCATGCGAAGGTGGTGGGATTACCACCGCCACGCACTGTATTAATTGACTGAGTACGTTGTTATCAAAACATAATCGTTTAAACTTATGCGCATCGGCTGGCAACAGGTGTGCAATCATATTAACATGCCAGTCAACCAAAGCAGAAACAATACCATGTGTTATACTCATGCCAAGTGTACAGCTCGATCTAAACACC
Source organism: Picea engelmannii (assembly GCA_009831015.1). Taxonomy (NCBI): domain Eukaryota; kingdom Viridiplantae; phylum Streptophyta; class Pinopsida; order Pinales; family Pinaceae; genus Picea; species Picea engelmannii. The sequence goes on from ML779191.1 coordinate 1,049,513, forward strand.
ATATCCATCGTGCCAATCAATTGTTCAACCACAAGGTTTAAAATTAATCAATGCTAATACATAGCTTGGAAATACGAATCATTTCAACGTGTTATAAACTTGCCAATGTATTATATCAAGCATCAATTTGTAAAGTCCAATATGATTAATTCATGCGCCTTCGAACCATTGTTATCTCTTGAATCAAACTTCATCAACTTACCAATGTATTCGTTGCACATTGAAATGTTTGCATTCTAATCCAAATTTCTCATATAATAACTGAGTGAAAGTCCATAGTAATAAGGATAAAAGTAATAAGACCAAATCCATTACAACTTTCATAAGATCAGAACAAAACCAATAAATTTTATGCCCAAAGGTTTAGCAATCAAACATATCCAAATGTGCAATCAAGATAAGATAATGCTCAAGTACATAAGTTCGAGAAAACCTTAGCAGTCATGTGATACACCAATGTTCAAGTGTCTTCCAGCAAATCAACCAAAGACGACGACAATCTAAGCAACGAAAGAGGTGTTTTCACACTTGCAGTTGTGAAAACTGAGTCGAAATCAAATTGTAATTGTCGCGAAAATGAAACAAACGTCTAGAAGCACAATGCAACGATGATTTTTCGTTGAAAAGACAAGAGGTGTAGGCAGCGTTTTTTCAGAGGAATTAAAAAAATGATTTGGCTGCCAACAGGCCTTCGGGAGTTTCAAATGTGAAGCATGAAAATCTCCCGGAGGAAAATCTCTTAAGTGAATGATCTCCTACCGTGTCTCCTCGCTAATGGATGATCCAGATTCACTTCGGGTTTTTGGAATTTTGGGCTTCGGGAGTCTTGAATGTTTTGCATGAAAATATCTCGGAGGAAAATTGTCGAAGTGATGTGGCAGGCTCTCGGGATTTCAGCTCTTTGGCTAGTTCGGAACTTCCACTCTTCGGGAGTTCGGCTCTTCAAAAGTTCAGCACTTCGGGAGTTTCGAGATGTAAAGTATGAAAGTATCCCGAAGTGATGATCTTGCAAAGTGATTAGCCAGTGATTATCACTAATTAACTCTATCTTAAGCCATGTTAAATACTTCGGGACTTCGGATAATTCTTGATGTTAAAAAATGCGTGATTCTTCACCCCCAAATGGACGAGAGCCATTGAACCGATTGGCTTGATGGATCACCATCATCGAAATCTAACATGTTTGTTTCCACAATCAAAGTCTGAAGTTGACCTCTCTAAATTGTTGTGTTTGTCCACGGGTGTTTCCTGTGCATGAAAAAAAGGCTTGGTCGACATGTGGTGAGCTCAATCAATGGAAACATGATGACAAGCATTTCGAACCAACTACGGAATATATTTTATCCTTAAAGAAAGACAGAAATAGAAATGCGCACAGACTCAAACCAGAAAGAAACGAATAAGAACCAAGTCATTTAGTAATGGGAAACTGACTTAACCAACCAGAAGAGGAAAATTTGATGAAGGCATAGGTAAAAGAGAGAGGAGAGGCAGGGGTGCAGACCTAGGTTACAATAGCAATAATAGGGAGGTTCCTTTGTATTTCCTTTGGAAATTATGGGTTGAGTTTATCTTAGGTCACCATGTCAACTACTTTGACATTGGTAAATTCTAAGGGGTGGGTCATGGGTTCACACAAGATTGAAAAAATGCAAATAATGAACCATTAATAGGTTCTCATCCTTCTAGGTAGAGGCCTAACCCCACTACCCAACACCCTCCCATCTCAGAAAAAATTAACCATACCCAATCGTTCATTCCCACCTTGAACAATAGCCTAGTGAAACATAACACATTCATAACATTATCCCAATAGGAGGGATCTTCAAGTAATGTTGGGGGAGAGGTTGGGCCTTCAAGCCTTGCAAAAAATTATAGCTAGGAGAGGCCACACAGACACATTAGGAATTTTCATCCTAGTTCATGCGATCCTCATATATGCTTGAGTTGTGAGAAGACTTGTTATGGGCTACTAGAGGCCACTACACATGACAGTTTCATGGAGGGGGTTAGTATCTTGTTCATCTCTCTATTCTTTCTTTATTACATATATAGGTGGTTACCAAGAAAGAAAGAATAGAGAGATGAACAACATACTAACCCTCCATGAAACTTGAAGGTGTGTGTCTATATATATATATATATATATATATATATATATATATATATAGAGAGAGAGAGAGAGAGAGAGAGAGAGAGAGAGAGATATGAACAACATACTAACACCCTCCATGAAACTTGAAGGTGTGTGTGTGTGTGTGTGTGTGTGTGTGTGTGTACACACCTTCAAGTTTCATGGAGGGGCTTAGTATGTTGTTCATCTATATATTCTTTCTTTATTAGTAACCACCATTGCCTGGGTAACCACCACATGCACCTAAGTAAGCACAACCAACACAAGTAGTAGAGGAAGCATCAGTAGTTTATTTAGTTAGTTATGCAACAGTTTTTTATTCTATCATGCTCTAATTTCAGACTACTTTAATAACACAAATATGTAAGGTTGGAATTTTATCATAATAATTTGAGGATTTTTTGGAATTATAATCACATATTGAACTTGTTTTCATATTTATGTGATGGAAGTGATGAATATTATGGGAAAATAAATACTTGCAGAGGGTGGGAAGGATGTCACAGAGAAGCCACTAGAAAATTTCTTAGTTAACAAAGAAAGATTCTCCATAGATAAAGAAGAAAGAGAGCATGCATAGTGGAAATTATTGTCATAAGAAACCACATTAACATCATTGAAGCAACATGACTAGAAAATCAATGATACGATCCAAGAACTCAAAGGTATCATGGCAGTTTACTCATTCTAATGTTATAAATTTTTTGATAATGTTCTTGATATTCAATACTAAGTTTTTAATAATCAATGTTGATTACAGTCAACTTGGTAAGTCTATAATCCTTCAAAGTATATTTGAGTGACAGGATTGATGGAAAAAAATCAAGAATAGAAAATTATTTACAAATATTGTAAATGACATACTTGAAGGTGTTGTCTCTGCTCAAATTGGTTATTGTTCATTCCATACTAGTTTTTTCACAGTTCTGTTATTTTTGTAGGCGTGGCCAATGACAGTCTAGGTGGAGGACTCAGGAGGCTTGATCATTTGTTGTCAACAATAAAATGAAGATCCAACGAGGATCAATTGCATGCTTCTTAAAGGAAAACAACAATTTTCATTTTCATTTTTTTATTGCAGTCTGGTCCAGGAAATGACAAAAAACGTCTTGCGCGGGAAATGACAAAATCTAGTATACAATAGATGAACTTAACCAGAAATTGCAACCTGCGGTCATATTCCAGAAAGATCAACCTGTTGATTTTGTGAGCTATCTAGAGGACCGCATAAAATGTTGGAGGATTTAATGTCTCAGTGGATGATGGGATAATCTACAAAGAAAAAATTAAATGTGAGTATATGCAACGAAGTAATGTTTCAAATATGTAATGTTTAAGATAAAAAATTTAAGAAAAGTTTAAATCTGTAATGGTACTCACTAAGATATGTGTAACAGATTCATTCCCTATTTCTACAAGACAACATTTCAGGGTATCCTTCTTCTACAAGAAAGAGCATTTTAGAGCACATAGCATGGATCAATGGTAGGATGGAGTAGAAGGGAATGGAGAGGTGGAGAGTTCAGATCAATGGCCAGGTCGGAGAAAAAGGGAGAAGAGGGGTAGAGACTCAAGAAATTGAGTAGAAGGGGGAAATGTAGCTAGAAGTGAGGAGGAAAATGAAACAGGAAAGCAAGGAGGAAATAGAGGGTCGACTATCCTTGTCTCATAGACAACTTTCTGTGTTCTATCATGATGTAGTTTTCTAAGTGTAAGATAAAAGTTTTCTATGTGGAAGAAAAACAGATGAGATCAACATGGGATAATACATGGCTGGATATGGAGTATGCATTGGAGCAAACATTTAGTGTTTCGAAGTAATGTTAGATTCATCTCTAGCATTACTTCGTTTAGTAAAAATCAAAACACAGATGTGCCCTTTAAATCAAACATAACCTAATCTATTGTCCCATGTGCCTCGGGAAGAGGCCAAATAAGAGGTTGAACTCAAAAATTAGGTTAAATGACAACCTAAATTTTCAATTTTTGGAAAAATTTGGTTAAAACAATCAAAACGCATTGGTTTCTATGCCAAGTTAATAAGAAAATTGAAAACCGATTACTAATAATCCCTCAAGCCAAAGGGCAGGGACTAAAAAATTCCTCGATGCCATTTTTTGGTTTGTTCATAACTTAGCTATAGATAGTGTTTAAATTGTTTGTTTGTTCATATTTATCTTATATAAAATAAAGTTTTAGCCTAGTTAATGATCTTAGCTATTTCTTTATGATATTAGGTATTGTAATACCCCAGTTTTGAGTCCCCAAAATAATAATGTATTTTCTTTATTTGATGAAAGGTCAGAGTTCCCAAACAATTAAGATAGGTCGGAGTGCCTAGGAAATGTAATAATTTGAACATTGAAAATAATAAAATACATCGCTAACCACAAGATGGATGAGGACAAGAGTTATAGGGGGATATGATTTCATGGGAGAGGGGTATAAAGAAGCTAAGTGTTTTATTATATTTTATTTACCCATATTGGTTTTAATTGAGAAACGTGGTTCCATTAGCTTATTGGGGAAAGGCCACGTGGTTCTTGATTTCCAAGTAAATATATATAAACCCCTCTTTCAATTGTTTGGGGGTTCACTCTTCATTCATTGTTGCTCATAATTTGGTTCATCATCCATTCACTCCTCTTGTGCATTATTGTTTTTTCTTGGGGAAAGGAAAACAAAATGTTGACAAAAGAAACCATTGTTTTACTGGTTGTAGTAATTATTGGTGTATTCCAAACGTGAATTGGTGTCTATATGTTGGAAAATGTGTTTTCATTGATGTTAAAGGAAGACAATCATGAATGTCATTGATAAAATAGATGAAGGCAGGAATACTATGATGCCAATTCCAAGGATCGTGAAAGGATCGAGATCAAACAGTATCTATATGGGTTACAGTCGACCTATATGTTTTCATTTTATGATTAGAATTGAAGGAAATCATGGTTTCATGGATCATACGTGAGATCAGATTCTAACCATGTGAAATCCATGTTTGTGCAGGGTTCAGAAATAGATAGCTAAAAAAATCTGGGAGAGGATCTCACCAGAGCGATGACTCATATCATTCAACCATCGAAATATGAAAAGAATGAGTTGTGTGTGTTTCAGAGCTCCATATCGAAGCCGCTTTTTATCTCACATCAAATTATACTCCTATCCAAAGGTATCAAGAAAAAGCATCAAAGCATATTTTTTTCTTGGCCTTGATTTGTGTGGAAAAAAGTATGCCCAGAGTCTCCATTCATATGATAATAATGGACAGACAAGATTGCATATTGTAACACACCCATGGTGGGGGCGCCAAAATTTCATTCTCCTTAAGTAATCGAATCCTCCATTCGGGGTCTCTATCTTATTTTGTGCATCTAGAGCCTTCTAACCAAGGTCTCCATGCTCAAAACCGAGCTTAGAACTGGCAAATATATCTCTCCCATGCTCCTCGGGTGTTCATTGGTCGGGGCGACATGGCTTAAATATGGATCTAACTCAATATGCTTCATCCCGAGTTCTTCGATATCCCGAAGCTGCCACCATTCCTAAATCTATGGCGGAGATCCATCCACCAACCAATCCAATGATTGGGCTTGATCCTCAGCTAACTCACAAGATAGCGGGAGATTTGACCTTCGACCTTTAGATTTGAATTCCAGGACTATCCCCTTCCCTCTATCTACAATCGCAAATGACCCTAGGCTATGACCAGACACCAAGACAACAGGCGCCTATTTCGGTGCTTCGAAGCTTTGGGCTACGGATGTTTTCAACTTATGACACCACAAATCTCCCGAATTGTTGAATCAGTGAATTTCAGGTATGCCATGAGGATCAATAGTCCCCGTTCTCTGTCAATATCAATGACCCATGATTACTTCGGGCCTCCAGAATTCGGTGAATTCCAAAAGACCTCTCCTCAAGTCTTCCAGAGTGCCAAGTCTCTAGACTTTGCGATCTTATGCCATGCATCCACAGAACATCAACGGTGTTGATTTACTTCAGGACTTCGTGCTTCGGCAAATTCCAAAGTACTCACAAACGCATACCTCCAAATTGCAATCCTTTCGGAGTGTCTGATCTTCTGACACGTGCCCTCTTCTATTCAACGTTCATGATGGACTCCAACGCTTCGGCCTTCGGGAGTTCTCCATCCACGTGACCCCACTTTCTCCAAAGTGGTTATCCTCTAAAACAAAGGATCTACTGACACCTGTCCTCTGTTGATGGACGGCTCTGATGAACTCTGGTGCTCTAGCCTTCGAGAATCCTTATGCCTTCACACTTCGATTCTCCTGGAGTCGGTCAGCGTCAGGCTGACCACAACCTAGATCTGACGGTCTAAGGGTATCCACGTAACCCCAGAGATCTATGACTCGTAACTTCCGCTCAAGGGTCCCTTGGGTCTCGTTGTTAGGCCACTCGAAGAGAAGCACCTGTCAACCCCGTCACTCAACACATGGGCTCCCACATGATATCAATGTTAATACTCACATCCCCATGATTGAATGGTAGTGAGGGATCCTAAAGGATCCTTATATCCATCGTTCACGGTGATTGTGGGGCCCCAAATTGCTCACTCTTTATCGGAGGGCTCAATCTCCGCAATCAAAAAATTATTCTCCCAACTTGATCTAATCATGTTCGTTGATCCTCCATCCCAACGAGATCAACGAAGTTGGTGAATTGTGGGTCGTGAACTAGCATGTCCACTAATTTTACCTCTGTGATCCACAATGATTCCCCACCCTTGATCTCCATTCACAGATCAATGATTCACAACGATTGTGGGGCCCAATCTCCACCATCTGGGAAGTGCTCGCCCAACTCTGTCTAATCATGGCCATTGATATTCCATCTCCAATGAGATCAACGATGTTGGTTGATTGCGGGTCGTGAACTAGCACATCTGCTAATTTCACCTCCATGCTCTGCAATGATTTCCAACCATTGATCTAATCGAGCGACTGGTGTTTGATTTGTTAACTCCAGTGGGTCTTCGAGACGATATGACGACTGAGATAGGTTTTCCTCCCGATGAAAAGATCGCATCCATCTCCTCTGTTAGGTTCTTGATTCATCTACGACTCTTGTTACTGAGGGAGTTGGGGAACCTTGACTATTGTGAAGTTTGACATCCCAGGGCGTCGAACTTCTGAAACTCCGAAACCATTATGAACTATCTCCTTCCAAGATTAACGAAATATTCCTAGACCCAAGTCACGTGGACCTTCAAAGGACTCTCAGGCTATGAGCTCTACTCTTAGCCAGGTTTTGGTTAAGGTTGTGGGTGCAAGTTCAACGTCTCTCAGGCTACTGGTTTGAAGGAAGCGCCTTCATAATTTGCCAAACCTTAAATTATAAAACAGGGAAGGGTAAACTCGTGAGGTTACTGAGATGGTAGTAGTTCCAAGAGCCTTGCTCCAATTCTGGATCTGTGAGGTAGCTCCCTGGGGAAAACACCTTCGAGAGTTAAATTGGAGCATACGGGAAAAGAAGAATCACAAGTCCTCAAGGAAGCCAACGTATATACATAATTCAACCTTTTCAATACAGAACCATTTAAAGATAAGTAAATACATGCATGCAACTATTAATTCCCAATTCAATGCATAAAGTATGGAAACACTTATCCAAAATAGAGAACATGAAGCGACTACTGGAAAGGGTGCCTGTTTCCACCCAACCATAGGCTCAGTCACTCCTAACGGATTTACCACTAGCCACCCCTGAGCCAGGCCACGATGGTTTTAGATTGAATATCTTCTTCCAGCTCAGAAATAGGTAGGTGTTGGCGTTCGGAAGTCACTCCTGGATTGCTAGCAGGAGCAGAGCCCGAAGCCCATCAGTTTTAATGTCACGATTTGTTTTAAAAGGTGATCAGATGGAGGGAAACTCAAAACAGCGTCGTATCAACTCGGAAACCAGACCGGGCATGCATGAAAGAGTGAGGTCCTGATAAACTCCAAACAGTGAGTTGTAGTAAAGGCGAGTAGGTGGAAGATTTACGCGAGAAGAGCGCAATGATCTATTATAGACATCAGGTATGCAACAGATTAAAGAAGAAATGCATCCGAACGCAAAAGCCTTTTACATTCAAATACAGAAAACCAGAGGGCATGACAACGCCACAACAAATCCTTTATTGCAACAAGCTGCACTATTGTGAATCCTCAGGCGAAAGATGAAACAAAGACGAAAAAGAAAGAGAACTGTTTGTTATAAACCAAGAAATCTCAAACACAGAGGCATAACCAGGGAACAAGAGTATTTGCTGAAACTTTACAGTCGGGAGCTTAGCTCTACCATCGATAGATACAAAAATGTCAAAAATGCCTACATATACTCAAAACAACAACGGCAACAGGACCGAGAAAAATGTATTGAAGGCTTTGCGTCTGCATGGCTTCTGACACTTCTGCAGCCGCAATCTTTGAATAACCATGAAACTTATGTCAGACACGATCGATCTTCTGACAGTTACATCGGCGAATCGACGTGCTTTTAATTCATTGCAGGACGTCCCCATTATGGCGGAGACGACGCCTAACCACCCTTAACTGCCTCAATAACTGCTTCTTGGGATTGATAATGGCCCGGCCAACTCAGCATTTCGGGATCCGGATGACTTCTCGCCCTGCCACCTGGAGTAACAGGATATCTTGAAAGATGAACATGAGGGCCAGTGCGGAGGGCATGGGGCATGATAAATGCGACGACATCAGGGAGCGCGCGGAAAGGGTGGCAAAGAGTGGTGATGATGACAGAGAGGGATGGCAGAGGATGGACTATGGCGGCGGACACCCAAGTAGACGGGGAGAGGATGAGAGAGAGAACTCGACGTTGGGTGAGAAACTGATGTGGAAAGGGATTGGGACACGTGGCGGGAAAGGAGTGGATGGAGGGGGGAAAGGGGGCCACGAGGACTACTGAGGAGAGGTGAGCGAACGACATATGGCGGCAGGAGAAAGGCGGGAGAAAGAGTGAAACGACAGGAGGAGGGCCCACACTGGTTAAACACCTGGCAGCAGAGAGGGGCAGGACTACACGAGAGCCGTTGATCTGGGCGCTATGATTCTGGCCGTCGGAAAGCTTCTCATGGGATCCCGGACCCCCCCCCTCTACTTAAAGGTAGAAAGGCGGGGGGGGTCCGAGCTGCTCGTTACTGCCGTTGATCCGGGCGCGCTAATCTGAACCTTCGGAGAGCTGCACCCCCAATCCCGGACCCCCCCCCTTCGCTTAAAGATCGAAAGGCGAGGGGGGTCCGACAATCGCTGTGCGCCGTTGATCTGGGCGCGGAAATCTGGGCCGCCCGGTCGTGCCCACTGCTTACCAAGGGCGCATAATCGCCCGAAACTTTGGATAAGTGGGTTTTAACCCATTCTTTTTCTCTCCAACCCCCCTAGCAAGAAATATTGCTAACAGTAGGGACGAAGGTTACTCTCCTTCTCCCGTCTCAGTCTCTATTTCCCACAATCAGAACACACTCTTTTCACAATTCTTCCTCGAATCCCCGAGCTTCCGCTCTCATCTCTGCACTCTTTGTAGATTTCCTCTCTGACCCCCACGCTTTCCTTTCTTTCCTTTCCCAACAAGATTGTGTGTGTACCCAATTCTAGTCTATGGTCAGGTCTAGAAGCCTTACATATGGGCAGTCTTCCCCATCCCCTCATTAACTCTTGAGGAGGTATTCCCGCCTATGTGCCTGACTGTAATTCATTCCTAGGTCAGAGGGTTGTTTTGATCCTAAGCAATTAAATCCAGCAAATTATTGGTTTGGTGGCGGTTAACGGAACCATTCCTGGTCCCCTCCACCATCTTTTCATAACATTCGTGGTCTCTCTTATCACATCCCCTTTCCAACATTCATGCAATACGTATCCATTTTCTATTAAAATAATAGAATTTAAATTCATCGACCTTTTATACAAAGGTCCATCAAATCAAACATTCACACCTTTGAGTTTTCCATAGTTTCTTGGATAATATAGTTATATTTACAAACTGGGGGAAAAAGAGTGTTACAATTCCCTCCCCCTTAAAGGATCATCATCCTCGATGTTTTATATGTCAAGATGCTATGTATATACAGAAGTAAACAAAATCGGATATGCATGTCTCATGGCATCTTCCATTTCCCACGTAGCCTCATTTGGGCCAAAGTGTTTCCACTGCACCTTGGCCTGTGCAATGGTTCGGTTCCTGAGTGAGATTTACTTCCTGTCTAGTTTGCATTGAGGTTCTGGCATAAATTCTCCCTCCATCTCCACCTGGATCAAAAACTAGTCAATTATATGATTAGGATCATGTACATATTTCTTCAATAATGAAACATGAAAAACATTATGTGCCTTTACTGTGGGAGGGAGTGCTAGCCTATAGGCTACAAGTCCCACTCTATCTAAGACTTCGAAGGGTCCACAATACTGAGGTGCCAACTTGGCACGAGCTCCCATTCTCAGGGATCTCTTCCTGGGTCTAACTCTTAGATATACATGGTCTCATGTATTGAACTCTCTGGGGGTTCTCTTTCGGTCGGTGTAGATATTCTATCTATCCTGAGCAATTTTCAGATGTTGGTTTATCTTAATCACTTGTTTCTCCATTTATTTTAGCATGTTCAGTTCGATTGTAATTCTATCCACTCGATTACTCCAGCTTATTGGAATCTTGCACTATCTACTATAGAGGGCTTCAAAAGGGCTCATCTTTAGTGACTCTTGATAATCGTTGTTGTAGGAAAATTCTACCAATAGCAGGTAGTCTTCCCACTTCTTAGGCTGATGCATCACATGCATCCTTAACATGTATTCTAATATTTGGTTTACTCTTTATGTTTGTCCATCGGTTTGGGGGTGATAGGTTGTGCTAAACAACAGTTTAGTCTCAAGACCATCCATCAAGGATTTCCAAAATATTGAAGTGAATTTTGTGTCTCTGTCGGATATAATCTCTATAGGCATGCCATGTAGTCTAAATATCTCCTTCATGAAGATGTTGGAAATATCTATTGCCTTGCAAGTCGACTTTATAGGAACGAAGTGAGCAGATTTTCTCAATTTTTCCACCAATACCATGATGGCATCATTCTTCATAGCCGATCTCAGTAATCTGGTGATGAAATCCATGTAAATGGTTTCCCATTTCCATTCTGGAATTGGCAAGGGTGGTAACAACCCTGTTGGGTGCTAATGTTCTGCCTTAACTTGCTGGCATTCTAGGCACTTAGCTAGATATTTGGCTATGTCCTTTTTCAGTCCAGGCCATTAGAATTGTTTCCTAGTGGTCGTGATCATTTTCTGATATCCTAGGTGACCAGTATATGGTCTCTTGTGTAGTTCATCCATTATGAACCTCTTCAAGTCATCATAGCTTGGAATATACAATTTGTTTCTATAGGTCAATAAGCCTTCATCGAGCATCTAATAGCCTTCATACTTTATCCCTGTAGGCTCTTGCCTTAGGTATGAGGTCATGGTCTTGAAGAATGCATCTATTTCTTGTACATTCTTTATTCTTTCCCTGACATCCGTTTCACAGGTGCTTACTGCTTCCAGGTGAATTATTTTCACACTTTGGCTAAGGGAATTGGCCACCCTATTTTCCTTCCCTTTGATGTGTTTGATTTTGAAATCAAACTCACTAAGGAGAGCCATCCACCAAGATTTTCTAGCATTGAGTTTTGGTTTATCAAATAGGTGCCTCAACCCACAGTGGTTTGTCATAAGTACAAATCTCCTACACATGAGGTAATGCCTCCACATTTTCAAAGCATACACTATGGCAGCCAACTCTAGATCATGGGTCACATAATTGATTTCATGCTCATTCAATTTCCCGTATGCGTAGCAAATTACATGTCCCTCTTGCGTAAAGACTCCTCTGAGTCCTTCCTTGCAGGAATCTGTACACACGAGGAAGTCATTATCAGGGTCTGTAATCTTCAGCACGGGTGCATGGGTCAGAAGGTATTTAAGTTCCTAAACTCTTTCTTCACATTCTGATGTCCAAGTGAATTTAACCCCCTTTTTTCTGGAGGGCAGTGATTAGACAACCAATCATGGAAAATATTTTAATGAACCTTCTATAATATCTTGCTAAGCCCATAAAGGATATGATATTAGATACATCCTTTGGGGTAGGCCATTCCATACTATATCTGATCTTGTCAGGGTCTACTTCCACCCCTTCTTCAGAAATGGCCCAAGTAATGCACCAGATTCTGGAAAAAGTCACACTTGCTGAGCTTAGCGTAGAGTTGATGCTCTCTTAGTACTTGAAGTACAAGTCTAATATATTATTCATCCTCTTCCTTGTTCTTGGAGTTGATTAAGATATCATCAATGAAAACCAATACAAATATTTCTATGAATTTGTTGAGTACCTTGTTCATCAAGCACATAAAAGTAGCGGGGGAATTGGTTAGTCCAAATGGAACCACCGCAAATTCATAGTGACCATACCTTGTCCAAAAGGTAATTTTTTGGATGTCTTCATCCTTGATTCGGACTTGATGGTATCCATACCTCAAGTCAATTTTTGAAAAAATGGAAGCACCCCCTAATTGGTCAAACAAGTCATCGATTCTTGGTAAGGGGTACTTACTCTTTATGGTTGTCTTATTGAGTTGTCTATAATCTATGCACAGTCGGAGCGTGCCATCTTTCTTTTTCACAAAAAAGGTTGGTTCTCCCCATTGGGACACACTGGGCCAGATGAAGCCTTTGTCCATCATTTCCTTAGTTGTAGCTTGAGTCAACTAGCTCGGGTGTACTCATCCTATAGGGTGTCCTAGACATTGGCACTGCTCTTGGTGCAAGTTCTATTGTGAATTCAATGTCTCTTCTCAGAGGTAGACCTAGTATCTCTTATGTAAACACGTCTCTATAATCTCTTAATATGGGGGGGTCCTCTAAGTTTAGTTTGTCCTCCTCAACATATTCCAACACCTGTATTGCATATAGAGGACATCCCTTTCTGCAATACTTTTTCATTTGAAGGGTTGATATTTGTCTCACTGAGACAGGTTTCTGAATCCCTTGGAGGGTCATCTTTCCCCCTTCTTCATTTACACATTCTAAAGTTTTATGGTAATAGTCCAACTTAGTTTAATAATAAGACAACCAATCCATACCAATCAACAAGTCATAAGATCCTAGGGGAAGTATGTTAAGGGTCGCTTGGGTGGGCAACCCATCCATGATGAATTGGCAAGATGGTAAGACCTCTGTTACTTTTATTTTGGTTCCAGTGGCTAGTTGTACCAACCATGGCTTATCATGTCTAACTGGTTGTACTTTACACTTGTCAACTGTCTGAGGGGCCACATAACTCAAATTGGAACTAGGGTCAATTAAAATAGAAACTAGACAGTTAGCGATCATACCTTCCATCTCCACCCTTGAAGCTTGGTAGTCAGCTTGTTTATTATCCAAAGCTGCATAAATTCATGGCATGCTCCTAGCCACATCATTGATTGTGGTAGCTTCTTGGATTTTTTATATTCTCCTACTTTTCTGTTGTCTGTGTGGGCAATCCCTCAGCATATGTTCTTCTCCGCAACCCCAACATTTCAAGGGTTCTCTCTTTGTGTTATCAGTCTTTCTTGGGGCTGATCCAAAAGGTTTATTTCCACTCTGGGAGGGGAAATTCTGGTGGTGTACACTTCGGGTAGGAAGTATAATCCTTGAATCCTTCCTATAGTTCTTAAAAATTGAGGATTTAAACCCCTTCTTCTTGAACCTAGAACCATTCTTCTTCTTCCAGTCCTCACGAGGTTCTGTCTGAAATCGAACTATTCATAACAATACCTTGCATTCTGGATAGTGTCTTCTAAGGTATTTGGCTCATCGAACTCAATCTTGTTCTGGTAGGCCTGAGGTAACCCACCGATAAATCGTTGGACTTTTACCTTTTCATCTCTTATGTAGGGGACATACCTCAACAACTCAATGAATTTATTGATATATTCTGCTATGATGAATTGTCCCAGCATGAGTTCATAGAACTCCTTAGTCTTACAGTCGAAGTATTTCTCTGACAGATACTCCTTCTTGAAGTGTTTCTCAAATTGTTTTAATGATAATTCCTTTTCATGGATTTCTTTCACATTCTTAAGATCTTCCCACCAAATGGAAGCCTTTCCATTCAGGTTGAAGATGGCTATTCGAGCATTCAAGTTTTTAGAATAGTCATGAACTCTGAAGCACTTCTTTAAATGAAGAAGCCAAGCTTCTGCCTCTTCCCCCTTCTCAATCGCTCCATTGAAAGAGAGTGGTTTGGCTTTCTTGAAATCTTCAGGGTCATGACTTTTGGAATGCTTTCACTTCCTTCCTTTCTTCTGAGAATGTGAGCTATTTTTGCTACTAGAAGATCCCTTGGAGTTGCTCGTTCCCTTTCCAGAGGACTCTCCTGATAAGCATCCCCTGCCTCTAGGTTGGGCCTTCCTTGAGGCACTTCTCCCTGTGTGGCTACTTATGGGACCACGTTTTTGTATTTCAAGTGGACTTTGACTTCCCTCTATATGTTGTCGGTCCACATGGATGGTTGCAGGTCCATGTTGTAGCTGCCTCTATATATCTGATAAGCTCTGCAGCAAGACTGCATTGATTTCCATTTGTTTCTCTTGCTCCTTTATGAATATCTCGTTGTCATCCTTGCAACTATGTAATTTGGCCATAAGGCTTCTTACAGTTTCAACTAGATCTGGAGGGGTCTCCACTACTCTCCTCTCTTTAGACTCCTTGTCTCTATTGTGAGAGCCCTCCCCCACTTCATGGCATGTCACCATCCTTTATGCTTGTGATTTCCCGTAATTCACTAACTGTTGAAGTGCTGACAAAAACACTTATTGTTAGCTAACATTCTAGTAGGTCATGAGAATCACATAGTTTATTTTTATTAAATACACACACATAGTAGAAAGTTTTCATTCTTTTCTTTAATAATAGTTTAATCAGATTCTTTAGGAAAGAGGTAAGGTAGGGCATCACCCTTAATATTTTCTTTAATCATGATTTTTAAGTGACTCGTCCATGAGCCCAAGAAGGCCAAGTATTGTAACCATGCTCTAATACCAATTTGTAACACACCCATGCTGGGGGTGTCAAAATTTAGTTCTCCTTAATTAATCAAATCCTCCATTCAGGGTCTCTATCTTATTATGCTCATCTAGAGCCTTCCAACCACTGTCTCCATGCTCAAAACCGAGCTCGGAACTAGAAGATATATCTCTCCCAAGCTCCTCGGGTGTTCATTGGTCGAGGCCACGTGCTTAAATATGGATCCAACTCAATATGCTTCATCCCAAGTTCTCTGATATCCTGGACGTTCCAGAATTCCTAAATCTATTGTGGAGATCCATCCACCAACCAATCCAACGACTGGGCTTGATCCTCAGCTAACTCACAGGCTAGCGGGAGATTTAGCGTTTGACCTTCAGATTTGAATTTTAAGCCTAGCCCCTTCCCTCTGTCTACAATCGCATACGACCCTGGGCTATGAAAAGACACTAAGACAACAAGTGCCTATTTCGTTACTTCAAATCTTCAGTCTCTAGACGTTTTCAACTTATGACACCACAAATCTCCCGAACTGCCGAATCAGTGAATTTCAGGTATGCCACGAGGATCAGCGGTCCTTGTTCTCTATCAAGATCAACGAACCATGATTACTTCAGGCCTCCGGGCTTCATCGAATTCCAAAACACCTCTCCTCAAGTCATCTAGAGTGCCAAGTCTCTGGACTATGCGATCTTATGCCACGCGTCCACAGAACATCAACGGTGTTGATTCACTTCAGGACTTCGAGCTTCGGCGAATTCCAAAGTACTCACAAATGAAAACCTCCAAAGTGAAATCCTTCTGGAGTGTCAGATCTTCAGACACATGCCCTCCTCTATTCAACGGTCATGATGGAATCCAGTGCTTCAGCCTTCGGGATTTCTCCATCCACACAACCCCACTTTCTCCAAAGTGGTTATCCTCTGAAACGAAGTATCTGCTGACACCTGTCCTCTGCTGACGGACAGCTCCGATGAAATCTAGTGCTCCAGCCTTTAGGAATCCTCGTTCCTTCACACTTCGATTCTCCTGGATTTAGTCAGTGCCTGGCTGACTACAGCCTATATCTCACGGTCTGAGGGTATCCATGTAACCCCAGAGATCTACGGCTCGTAACTTTCTCTCAAGGGTCCCTTGGGTCCTATTTTTAGGACACTACGAGAGGTACACCTGGTAACCTTGTCACTCGACACATGGGCTCCAACATGATCTCAACGTTAATACTCACATCCCCATGATTGATCAGTAGTGAGGGATCTTGGAGGATCCTTAGATCCATTATCCACAGTGATTGAGGGGCCCCAAATTGCTTGCTCTTTATCGGAGGGATCAATCTCCGCAATCAGAAAAGTATTCTCCCAACTCGGTCTAATAATGGTCATTGATCCTCCATCTCGACGAGATCAATGGAATTGGTGAATTGTGGGCCCTGAACTAGCACGTCCTCTAATTTCACCTCCGCGCTCCACAATTATTCCCCACCCTCGATCTTCATTCACAGATCGATGATTCCCAGCGATTTTGGGGACTAATCTCTACCATCTAGGAAGTGCTCACCCAACTCTATCTAATTGTGGTCATTGATCTTCCATATCCAACAAGATCAAAAACATCGATTGATTGTGGGTCGTGAACTAGCACGTCTTCTAATTTCACCTCCGCGCTCTGCAATGATTTTTAACCATCGATCTAATCGAGCAGCTGGTGTTTGATTTGTTAACTCTAGTGGGTCTTTGATTTGATTTGATGACTGAGATAGTTTTTCCTCCCATTGAAAGGCTCGCATTCATCTCCTCTATCAGGTTCTTTATTCACCTATGGCTCTTGTTACTCAGGGAGTTCAGGTAACCTTAACTATTGTGAAGTTTTACATCTCAAGGCGTCGAACTCTCGAAACTCTGAAACCATTATGAACTAGCTCCTTTCGGACTTAGCACAAGCTTCCTAGACCCAAGTCACATGGACCTTCAGAGGAATCTCGGGCTATGAGCTCTACTCTTAGCCGAGTTTTGGTTAAGGCCGTGGGCACGAGTTGAAGGTCCCTCAGGCTACTTGTTTGAAGGAAGCACCTTCCTAATTCATGGAACCTTAAATTATGAAACATGGTGGGGTAAACTCATGAGGTTATCGAGACGGTAAAAGTGACAAGAGGCTTTCTCCGATTCTGGAGCTATGAGGTAGCTCCCTGGGGAAAACACCTTTGAGAGTTAAACTGGAGCATACGGGAAACGCAAAAGCACAAGTCCTCAAGGAAACCAACGTATATACATAATTTAACCTTTTCAATATAGAACCATTTACAGATAAGTAAATACATGCATGCAACTATTAATTCCCAATTCAACACATAAAGCATGGAAACAGTTATCCAAACCAGGGAATGTGAAGCGACTGCTGGAAAGGGTGCTTGTTTCCACCCAACCATAGGCTCAATCACTCCTAATGGATTTACCACTAGCCACCCCCGAGCCAGACCATGATGTTTTAGATTGAATATATTCTTCCGGCTCAGAAATAGATAGGGACGAAGGTTACAATACTTCTCCTGTATCAGTCTCTATTTCTCGCGATCAGAACACACTCTTTTCACAATTCTTCCTCGAATCCTCGAGCTTCCACTCTTGTCTCTGCACTCTTCACATATTTCCTCTCTAACCCCCACGCTTTCCTTTCTTGCCTTTCCCAGCAAGATTGGGTGTGTCCCCAATTCCTAATCAGTGGTCAGGTCTAGAAGCCTTACAGATGGGCGGTCTACCCCATCCCCTCATTAACTCTTGAGGAGGTCTTCCCACCTACCAGCTTGACTGTAATTCATTCTTGGGTCAGAGGGTTGTTCTGATTCTGAGCAATTAAATCCAGCAAAGTATTGGTTCGGTGGAGGTTAACGCAACCATTCCTGGTCCCCTCCACCATATTTTCATAGCATTTGTGGTCTCTCTTAGCACGTCCCCTTTCCATTAATCAGGCAACACATATCCATTTTCTATTAAAATAACATAATTTACATTCATCAACCTTTTATACAAAGGTCCATCAAATAAAACATTCACACCTTTGAGTTTTCCATAGTTTCTTGTATAATATAGTTATATTTACAAACTGGGTGAAACAGGGTGTTACACATTTCTATCCAGATTGACAGACATAAAGAAACCTATGTTTGGGGTCTGAAGCAATAGTGAAAATCCTTTGGAGTAGCATATTTGGAGTCGAGAGGATATAGCAACAACGAATACTCTAAAAAAGATAGAGTGACTAATGGTAGATATTAATTCAGGGTGATCCTACTTGATAGATCTAGAGAAGACACATGTTAGCAGGTAAAATTGTTTTGGAGTTGAATTTTCAGAGTCAAAATGGGTGCAGTGATGAAATAGCTCCGATGAATAAAGTACGACGAATGATCTGAAGGATTTTGGAATAGTCCAGGTGGATGGATCTAAGAATGACACATGGAAGTGTCTTCATGAACAAACAACTCCGACCTACTTAATCAACGGTCTAGATTGGTGAAGGAAGATTCAACAGATGGTCAAGATGGATTCGGAGTAGATAGATAAAATCATAAGAAGGTGACACGTGGAAGCATCTTATTAGCCTTCGAAGTGAGCATTTCAGAGTACAGTTTAGGGAGTTTTCTACAACACTTCGATGAACATAGGATCGAAGAATATTATGTGGCAATTAGAAAGAGACACGCAGAAGTTGATAGAGACTAGGACAAGTGGCATCAGTGAATGAGGAAGTGACACATGGCAACTGGAAAATCTTGGACGTGGCATCCATGAATGAAATTATGACACGTGGTGGTGACATGGAAGAATGAGAAAGCGACACATGGCAGTTGGATTGACAAGTAAGAGGTTGAAATGTGGAATCCACATGTGAGTGTCATGGCATAGGCATGGCACAATGGGATCAGGATGGTGATCCATGACTATTAGATCCAGACAAATCCATGGTGGAGAGGCTCTCAGCATTCGAAGTCCAAGGAAGAAGGTGAAATATTTTCATAGTGGACATTTCAGAGTCCATTAGTGTAAGAAATACCAATGATGAGCTCCGATAGAAATGGATGTGAAAGTAAATTTAGACCATCTATCAGGATGCGCATAGGAGTAAGATCTACCATCCATCGGGGAAGCATTTTCGTAGCTTTCTGAATTGTTCTTTCAAAATTAATATGAAGACCAAAATGTGAGATGAGATTTGGATCATCCTTCACATTGATAGTCAACGACAAATAATAAAAGTTGAAATAGTTTGAGGAGATATCATTGTCTTCCATCTGGAAATCGATCTATGACTATGAGGAGATTTTGCACTAGGAACAACTCATGGGATAACCAGAGGAATAAAGCCTGTGAAATGTGAGAGAAAGGATTAGCCCGTGGACCTGGAGCTTGGTCATATTACCAAGAAGGGGATTAATGCATAAATAAGTCCTATCAATATGAAACAGGCTAGATTGGCGAACAAGAAAAAAATGGACCAAATCCAACGGTGGCTGAGTGATGAAGTCCAAAGGATCTGATATCCTGACAATTCAAAATTTATGGAGGTTAGATATGACAGTCATGATCTAATCAAGAGATGGTTGAATGGCTTCTATGCATTGAAATGGTGTTGAGTGTTTCGGCACCCCGTTGGTCCCAACATGAAAGAATAGATTGACGGTTGAGATTCAATCCAGGATGAGATCAGACGACTCCTAAGCATTAAGGTCTATGTGAAGAATTTTATGTGATGGAACAAAGTTGAAGATTAATTTTCATGGAGATTTTTATAGCTTGAATTGACGAAAATGGGGGATATGGAGCCAACATGATGAGAATGACTTCGAATGTATACAAATGGTCGAGTACACGAGCTATATAAATGACAATTCCCTAATCAAGAAAAGGGTGTGAGGTGGAAGAGGATATGAAATAGCAAGGAAGCGGAGCAGAGTCCATATCTCATGAACCTTGTGGAGAAGAATATTGAGTATTATGTGAAGTGATTTTTTGTGGCTTACAGATAATTTCAGACATAATTGTTTCCGAAGGAATTTCAGAACATCTAGTTTGATGCCTATCTCCAGGTTGGTGCATGTCTCCAAGATGGTTCCTACAGAGGATTGGGGTCCTCTCCACTTGCAAGTTCGTGCCCGGTGTGTAGGTTGGTGCCTACAAAGGATTGGTGTCCTATTTCATTTGCAAGTTGGTGCCTGAAGTTTATGTGTTGGTTCTCATAAGAGGATTTGTGCCCTCACAAAGAATTATTTTGACATTTATCTGTAAAATTCTTTCAAGGTTTTCATCTCTATATCTATACAATTGGTTATGATGAGTATCTGTTGGCACAAGGTATACCCAGGGTCCAACGCTTCAATAGCGCACCAACAAAACCCTAACTACCAGCCCTTTCAGCAACAACTGCGAAGCAGATGAAGTCTCACCTGAGGTAGAGGCAGGGGTGGTTGCAGAACTCAAGTGTCTGCAAACTAGTTGGGACACAGATCTGTGATTACCACACTTAACAGAGAACTTAATAGTTAACATTGATTAGTCTTTAACCCTTATTCACATCGCATGTTAAAACCCTAATTACAGAACAACGCAGTATTCAATGAGATCTAACACATTCAAGCACTTAGCATGTATAAGCAGATCAGATCTAGCATTCATTCACATTACCATGCACTAAGATACTATATCAGATGCATCATACATAAATATAGAAACACTAAGCATAAGTCACATCAACAACATAACAACCATAATTCACAAAGCAATCACAACATGGGATATACGTGGTTCACCCCTAGACTGGGGCTACGTCCACCAACTATTCTTCTTCTTTATTGTCTTCTGTCAATCTTCTTACATTCACAGAGCCACAAACCTACTCTGCATAGGACAGGAGATCTGAGTGCACCTCACTAGATTCTCCTTCCCCGAGATAGGTCACAACATAAAGCCCTTACACAATCTCTTACAATCACTTGCACTCAACTCTGCAAGTTCTTAACACGCAGTATGCACAAAGCATTTACAACCACTCACACTTAGCACACTGGCTTACAACCAACTAGTCATTGACTTATTGTTTCTTACATCACCTAGATTTCTATTTATATATTACAAAATGGGCGAAAACATGGGTAAACCCATGGGTGAACATCCTATACCTATTACATAAACCCTAAACCCAAAAATCCCTAAAAAGGAGTCGAGATCCCGTGATCTCTGCTTCGCCTTGCACTCCACCTTTGACCAGCCGGTCGAAGTCCCAAAATCAGTCAAACATGACCAGCGTTTCCTCAAGACCTGGTCAAGGGCCAACAAGCCCCCAACACTCACCTGTGACTCATCTCGAGTCACTTTGATCTGAGTAGTTCTGCCTCAAATGCCTCAAGTTTGGCTCAAGCTGCCTCGACCTACTGCTTTGCAAGAGCCTCCTGTTTGGCAAACTCCTGAATAACGTACTTGTTCACGGGTCCTTCCAAGCGTTGTTCCACCAAAGTGACCACTTGTTCTAGTTCTACACCTCGTCCTTCAATTTCCTCAAAAAGTATGCAAGTTGCATCCTGCACTGGCCAGAGCTTCTGAGTCACTTCCATGACTTTACTCTGGACGGAATGGACCTGTTGTTGAACTGTGCATTGTTCTTGGGATATTTCATCCTCTCGATTGTTGATAGTGGCTTCAACTGCGCTTGCACTGATGTTGCTTGCTTCTTTTCCTCCTGGAGTTGTGACTCCAATGTCCTGAGCTCAGGGTCCTCTGCAAGGCGCTCGTAGGTCTGCACACTACGACTACTGATTTGTTTGCATTCCAAGGCTAGTGCTTTGATTCTCTCAACTGTGCTTCAGGCAGTTTCTTCTCTCTAGTCTCGCACTTCTTGAAGAGTGCTTGGTACTATTTGTAGTTCTGATTCTACTATTCTTTGTTGGAGTTGTTGAATGGATTCAGCAAGCTTCCCCACTTGACTTTGCAATGGGTCTTTTTCCATTTTTTCTAAGCTCGTCACATAGTGGAGTGAACTAGTGACTAATTCTTTAATTCTAATCTACTCTGTGATCAGCTTCTCTTTCTCCTTTTGGATCTGCTCTCTATCTTCTACGAACTTCGCTTGGAGGTCGTCTTTTTCTTGTTGCGCAACCCATCATTGGTCTATGGTTTCCTCTTTTGCTTGCTTCAAGGCCTATGTGTCCTGTTCCTTTTCCTCCTGGACACGACGAAGGAGAGCTTCCATCGAGTCTTCTAATCTGTGAAACTGGGCAGGCCCATCTCCCAACTCTGCTCCTTCTGATGGCGGTGGCGTAGTGGATACTGCGCGGCTATAGTAGAGGGATTGTTGTACCCTTTTCATCTCTGCCTCAATCTTGTCAAACATGGTCTCTTGTTTTTCTTCGTTGCATTGTAATATATCTTCAGAGGTGTCTGACACGAAAGCAATGATGAGGTCGATGTCATCCACCATGATCACAGTCTGCAACTTGGGCCTACTAGCTTTTGACTTCTTCTATGATTCAGGCTTCGTTGGGGAAACCTTTATTTTCTTGGATGTCTCAGCCTCATCAATGGGATACTTAGGCAGTGTTACTTCACCTTGCTTCTGCTTGTCTTCTTCCCCTTCATCCTCCTCTTTTTCCACTTTGTCATCACCTCCTCCCCCAGGTGAATATGAAGCAGACTCTTCTGATGTGTTGTTCATCTCTTGTCTCTCTTCCTTCTTCTTCCTTCTCCTACTGTTGGGTGCATCATACTCTTCACGAGTGACCACAAGGCTTCTGATGAGGTCAGGGTCGGACAGCTCTGTAAGGTCAACTAGGATAAGGATCTTTGCAGGCCATTCCTTAGTTATTTATTCTATATCCTCTGTGAGCTTATAATAATTCTACAATACTTCTATGTGTTCGTCTCCACGCGTAGTGATATAAATAAAATGTCTATCTGTGTGGAACTTCACAAATGGCCTGAACCTATGCAAGGTGTTTGGCATCATGTGAGGAAAAGACTTAATAGACCTCTTCAATTGTAGGTAATATGTGTGGAACACCGTGTTTGACTTCCATTTTTTAGCCATATCGCTCGAATACTAGAGCGTAGTGAACCTCGTGGCTAAGGGTTCAAATGGCTCAATTTCAGGGAATGTCTCACCTTCCAGCAACTCCCAAGAAATGAAGGTGATGAGGATCAGAAGCCAACTAAAATGGAACTCGTAGCATTGATCCTAAGCTTCGTGGCAGTATTTTTCTAACTAGTTGACGAGGTATCTCACCCAGTTCATTTGTAGCCCTTCCACGTATTTTCCTGCGAGGTCAACAACGAACCCTGTGACCTGCGTGGGTCTGTTCTTCCTTACTAGCTTACCAGCAATCAACTGGTAGGCTAGGCATACTACACCATTCTGGATGGAGGCTACCTTGTAGCCTCACTTCCCCTTTTCTACATCACCATAGGTATCCTTGATTTTATGTGCTAAGGTGTGATCTACAGCCTTCCCTGGGTAAAATTCTTGTGGGTCTGGTCCTTGCATGCTTAATCCAGTGATCCTATGGATCAACACCTGATCTATGGTAATGCGTCTGTCTAGTCACAGATAACCACCATGGAAGCATGACAGCAGGAGATTAATGCATGCAATAACCTCCTAGTGCCTTCCAAAGTGCGGTATCTTCATTACGTTCAGGATGGTGGACCTCGCGATGTCCATGGTCCATGGTTGGGGGATTATCTTCGAATTTTTCCCTTTTTTCCTGGTCAAATAATTATGAGGTGCGAGCATGTTGTAGTTCTTGTGATATCCCAAGTTGAAGTCATTGATCTTCAACGTTAGAATCTTATCCAGTTGTGGTTTGACTGCGCATATTCCCTTCAGGAGGTACGCAGTAATCAAGGTGTAGTCAAAGTCCCTCGGGACACTGTCACGACTCACTGCATCGGCCAGAGGTGGGATGTAGTTAGACAGGATGGATGGGATAAGCTTCGCATTCACCAAGTCATCATGATGCTTGGTTCATTTCTCTATCGCAGCTCGGGATGTTCCAGATCCATGAGTAGTCGACAGTGATGCGTGCAATCCTCTCGTCGACGAGGCTTGTACGCCTAAAGACATTACCTTCTCAGCCATGAGGTCTATTAGGATTTCTTCAACATACTTTTCTGCTGCGCTAATGTCGTCCGACATGCACACTCGAGATCAGGTATCTCAGGTCGGTGATCGAACACTCAAGGTAATAAAACAGGTGGGGAGGTCTGAATAGGCACAATGCAATAACAATGAATTCTCTTGTAGGCTCGGATACAATTCACAAAAGTGTTCTTAGTGCAACAGTCGATGGGATAAATAGACAACATCATAACAGGTTCCTCCAACAGACAAGAAAGCCTTCATCAATGTGATTCCATCCGTTAGGGTGCGGTCTCAACAGTCCAATGGCGACTGTTTTGGCAATAACTGTGTTTCTAGCCATTCTGGAGCATCGGTCTAATGGTCGGGATGCCTCCAATAGTTTTATCGCTCTGCTGTGGTGAAGTGCCAATCTGTGTTGTTCTGATATTCCAGCGAAGTTCAAGTTTTGTAAATCTCCTTTATGTGAAGCTCTTTCTAGTACCTCTTGCAATTTTTCTAGCTTTGCTTTCTTCTTAATGAGATTTCTATCCTTTTTTCCTATGATCTTTGTCTCTAGGTTCCTCTTTCCATTCTTATTATTATCTGTACTCAACATAGTAACATTGTACTCATGAGATTCTTTCATAGGGTTCGAGAGTAAATTTTCTTCTTTTACTGTAGTAGGTGCTCTACTTTCTTGTATGAATAGGCTTGTCAATTCTTCTTGCATTCTTTCAACTTCAACAGCCAGATCTATGGCTCTAAGTTGCTTTGACTTGTCCTCCTACTCTTATATAAAGCATGCTATTCTCCTTGTCATGAAATCTCTTAGTTCTTGCTTTTTTTGTTCTAGAGCTTCCTTTTCTTCTTTCCTTTGGATCTAATCCTTCTCAATCCAGGTCTTTCCTAGCAAAAGATAAAATGGGGCGTTGTTCTCAACAAACTTAATGACCTCAAATTTTTCTTTTGTCGATGCTCCATGAGCACTCATAGGTACATGGGCCAATCTTCCACATAGGGTTATTAGCTTTCCTTTAAAAAATCCTATTCCTACCAATGAAGGAACCATAGAAGGATTTCCTAAAATTTCCCAAGTACTTTCTATCATGATATTCACCTGTGTTTCTTCATCCAATACACAGTCTATGTCAAAGTCTCATATTCTTGTTTCTATGCACTCTTTTTCTTTTAAGATCTATGATAAACTGGTGTCTTTGTGATCATTTAGGGTTTCTTCCATTTGCAATAATACAGTCTTTGATTCTTTCTGGGGTTCTAGCATATCTTTAGTCTCTTGGCCTGTCTCATGGTTTTCTTGTCTCATGTCCATCTTTTCAACCTTATCAATCATTCTAGGGAAATCCAAAACTTCATGATCCACAACTTTGCAACAGAGGAAAATAGGGTTTCTACCAGGGCATTCTTTAGCAAGATGTCATGGTCTTCTACAACTATAACAAAGAGTTAATCCTCTATTTCTCTTAAATTATCCCCAACCTTTCATGTACTGTGCACTGGGATCACCGTAACTAACCTGCAAAAAATTATTTCTAGGGCCCTGCATCCATTTGTTAGTCCAAACATTCTTTCTATGCATAGGAATGACATATCTTTCACTATTTCTATCAAATCTATTCATATCATATCTTCTTTCTTATAATTGTGCCCTAGTTTTTAGACTAGGACCAAATCTATCAAACATACCTAGATCCATTCTTTCGAAACAAAAATTTTCACTTATCTTACCTTTATCAGAGCACAAATCTTTAACATCTTACCTCTTTTCTTCAAATCTGACTTCTCTTCTTAGCACAGAGCTTCGCAAGTCAAGTAGACTACTACGCACTAGGGAAATAGATCTACACATGGAGCTTTCTCTTTTCTTCAGTTCCCATCAATCACAGTTTCAGGTCCTGGCAACGGAACCATTTGTTGGCACAGGGAAGACCCAACACTTCAACAACGCACCAACAAAACCCTAACTACCGACCCTTTCAGCAACACCTACGAAGAATATGAATTTTCACCCGAGGTATAGGTAGGGGTGGTTGCAGGACTCAAATGTCTGCAACCTAGCTGGGACACAGATCTTTGATTACCACACTTAACAGAGCACTTAACAGTTAACATTCATTAGTCGTTAACCCTTATTCACATCGCAAGTTAAAACCCTAATTACATAACAACGCAGTATTCAATGAGATCTAACACATTAAAGCACTTAGCATGTATAAGCAGATTAGATCTAGCATTCATTCACATTACCATGCACTAAGATACTATATTAGATGCATCATACATAAAGATAGCAACACTAAGCATAAGTCACATCAACAACATAACAACCATAATGCACAAAGCAATCACAACATAGGATATATGTGGTTCACCCCCATCCTGGGGCTATGTCCACCAACTCTTCTTCTTCTTTATTGTCTTTTGTCAATCTTCTTACATGCACAGAGCCACAAAACCTACTCTGCATAGGACAGGAGATCTGCACACACCTTGCTAGACCCTCCTTCCCCGAGCTAGGTCACAACACAAATACCTTACATAGTCTCTTACAATCACTTGCACTCAACTCTGCAAGTTCTTAACACATAGTATGCATAGAGTATTTACAACCACTCGCACTTAGCGCGTTGGCTTACAACCAACTAGTCACTGACTTATTGTTTCTTACATCTCCTAGCTTTCTATTTATATATTACAAAATGGGCCTAAACATGGGTAAACCCATGGGATGACATCCCATACCTGTTACATAAACCCTAAACCCAAAAATCCCTGAAAAGGGGATGAGATCCCATGATCTCCAATTCTCCTTGCGCTCCACCTTTGACCAACCTGTCGAAGTCCCAAAATCGGTCAAACATGACCAGCGTTTCCTCAAGACTCGTTCAAGGGCCAACAATATCTCTCTGATATAATTTCTTGCAACAGTAAATGCTAATGTGTTTTAAATAAGTGTAAAACGTATTTTTGAAAGTTCTTAGTACTGATTCACCCCCCCCCTCTTAGTACTACTAATATTCCAACATTGTATGCCTAAGATGCATTGGCATGTGTTAAATCTTGTATACAGCTGTGAATCCTGAGAGTCCCGCCATGGAGATTCTTGACCAGATGCATTGGAGCTCTGGAAAGAAATAGACATCATGAGGGACTACATGGCAGTGAAGGGGGTTCATTTTTTGGGGGTGGTGCAGGTTGGAGAGAAGAGAGTTGGTGTACTTTTGATTGATGTTTGTTGAGAAACCTGTGAAAGCTTGAGTGTTGATTGGTTTGGGAAGTTGAGTGTCACTCTGGAACCCGTCCTTAAGGATTCATAGCCCTAGATTGGGGGTGACCTATTGTTGAGACTTGGAACAATAGTTTCTAAGGTTGGGTGGAACATCCTTGGTCTACAGCGAGTTGCTTATTGGTTTTATTAAAGACAAGTGATCTTTGTCATGTGTTTCTTTGCTTGTATATTTAATTCCATTTTGTATTATTTATTATCTTTGAGATATGTATTTTGATGTGCATGGTTGCTGGTTATTGTTGTTCATGGCATGATTAATCATTCTTCTTAAGTCTAGCATGAATCTTGATTATTACATGTGCAGTTATTTCATTTATTTCATGCTTATTTATTAATTAATTGGTATTAGAAAATCTGAATTAGCCCAAGAGGGAAAATTTATAAGTACCTAGGCAGTGGGTATGTTTCAGATCATAGCATTGAGCAAATCATTTTGAGTTTTGTTGATCTAATTCTATTACAAAGTGGTATTAGAGTTGTTTGTTTATAGCACTAGACCTTTGAAGGAGTCTTCTACATGACTGGATAGAAATTCTTGAGGTTCTGGAAGTGAATTTAATTAATGGCTTAGACAGTGCCGGAGGGGGGGATTTTTGTAGTTTAAACTTTGTTTTTTAACCCTAGGGTTGGATTGAGGTTGATCCTTCATTCCCTAGACCTTCCAACAATCTCCTCCTTCACAACTAGAGCATCAGAATCAACAATTATGCCCAACAAGAAAACCATCGATCAACGACCATCAATCTTGCCTCCATGTGGGTTCTCTGCGATTGATCTGTGATGGGGAGTTACCTTTCTTTATCCCACATGTATGGGGGGATTCTAAATTCAACAGTTTATAAAGAAAAGGGGAACCATGTATTACTTGTGCATGAAGCATGAGAGAGTCACAGAACCATGTGGAGCCTTCACGTGATGTAAACTTTTGAACAGTGGCCTAGTTCCCTAGATACCGTATGTTGGAAAAATCTAAGTGGTGTCGTCTGCAGGTAGATGATATCCCAGTGGCCTAGTGCCCTGATGTCTCAGTGGTCAGATCATACCAAATATCAAGAGCGATAGTGTATGTAACTTGAGCCCGATGGTTCGGTGGGCTGGTGGTAAAATCAGACCAAAGTCGATTGGGGGAGTCGTATAAAATACTTGTATGGGGCACCCGATGGGCCGGTGGGTCGGTACCCCAGATATCAAATATCGAAAACATCTAAGTAGTGTCAAGTGCGGGGAGTCAATACCTAATATTTCAGTGGTTCAATACCCGAATACCAAATATCGAAAAATATTAAGTGGATTCAGATACAAATAAGTTGATACTCAATGCCTGGTGGACTGATATACCTAGTGGACTGATATACCAATATCCCAATGGGTCGATGCCCCGAATACTAGATATCAGAAGGGTTTAAGTGTTGATACAAGCATGTTATAGATACCCAATACCCTAGTGGGTTGATTATCTAGTATATGATTCCATTTCAATAGCCACATTAGTTCCATATCATCATCCACGTCAGTAGAGTGCCACATAGGCAAGACTATCCATTAGTCTAAAAAAAAACAAGTCTAAAGCCATTTTATTATTTTGGCCATAAATGAAGAGAATTAAGTCAAACTGATATTAACTTCTGGATTTTATCAGTAGATCTGATATCTACAAAAGTGCGAGAGAGGGCCACTATCCATTTCTTCTTAGATTTGTCAGAAATTGAAACATAGTGTTTTTTAAAGATCTAGGTCCATATCAGTGGCAAAGATCTAGATTAAGCTGAAATTCTTGGAGAGAGTCCAGAAACAAGACATGGAGATAACACGTGAAGGAATCAAATAGATTCTAAATATATTGGAATGGGGATGCTAAAATAGGCTGAAATCGACTATTCCGAGCCACTTTTTAGGAATTTTTGGGATTTTCGAACGAGGAAAAGTGACCCCAAATCATGAAACTGGAAATTTTTAATTACTAAACATTTAATATACTCATCAAAATAGACAACCTTGGCTTGGTCAAGTTTTTCTAGAAGTGTCGAGATTGAGAGATAGCCATTTTTGCCAAGATAGTCAGTTTTGCCAAGATAGCCAGTTTTACCAAAAATTCCAAGTTTGAAAAAATTTTTAAAAGGGGCAAAGTTGCAGATTCTAGATAGTTGTATTTTTTTACTAAATCATCAGATTGAAAATATGAGAGTTGATATGAATTAATTTTCATCATTTTTATCTATGTATCCTACAAAATTTTCTCTAGTTCTTAACATATTTTCTTTTGTAGTTTATAGAAGTTGGTCCTTCAATAAAATTGCACTAGTGGAAAAAAAATGCACAAATGGGGTGAAAGTGACTTTTTCAAGAAGCCATAACTTCCATCTTAGAGATTGGATTGGGAATATAAATAGTCATTGCAAATTTGATTCAGAATTGAATAACATGGAATTATTATAATTTGGAGAAATATGATAGCATTCTTCACGAATTGAGCAGAAAAAAGGACTTGTAGCATTTATTGACAAAAATTTCTATAATATGCATAATTCTAACAAAATGGTTGCTTGCACATTTTGCAAAATTAGGGAATATAGAATATCAATTCATGAAAATAATGCGGGTTTGGGACATGGAGGAAGGAGAGGGTGCTTTCAGTCATGAAAGAGAAGCCAAAGGTCAAAATATTAGTGTTGGTAATGCAAAGACGGAATCAAATGGACACAAAAGTAGAATGGAGCTAGAAACATTAATAGAGACTATGAGAAGCTTGAAAATAGAAGTGCAAAGTTACAAAGCAGACAATGAGAATATGATGAAAGAACAAAATCAAATAAATGCTCAAATGATGCAAATCCTAAATAAGCTGCATAAGCAAGCAAAGAATGGACCATACTCAAAATAGAAAGAAGAAAGAATACATCATGAAAGAAGAGATAACTACAAAAGATCCATTCATTCAAGAAGTGCCAGAAAAAATCATAGACATCACTCACCTCCTTACTCAGTAGGGAAATTTTATGTGTCTGAAGACTCCATAAGCAACCTAGAAGTGTCTCTTGTTAGGAACCAAAGAAGAATACATGAATTAGATAGTTTGCAAGGAGATTTGGGGAAGCTTAAGCCCCCATCCTTTGATGGTGAAAGAGAAAGGGAAGATTATGTTGAATCCTAGTTTCTTGGTGTTAGCAATAGGAGTCACCTTCAGATTGCATGGAAGGCAAGCCCAATACCCATCAAGTTATATGTGAATGTAAGAGCGTTTTAAAGGGTCAAATGGAAAAGACTTGAAATGATAATGTTCCAACTCAGAAACAGGGCTAGCAATGCACCAGCAATCAAGGTCTTGGCTAACTACAATCAGTAGTTTGGGAGTAAATATGAATATAGGGAAGACTTGAATGAGAGGAATGTAAGGGATACTGTAAACATCAGGTCTACAGAAGCCTAAGGAATAAAGTTACTTATCACAAGATCTTATTGAAATCGGAAACTAAGGAAGATAAATAAACATCATGATAATATAATGATCAAACATCCACCATAACATCAACACAATTATTCATGTGAATCATTCAAAGCATGAACATTTAGCATCAGAAGTAAATAGGCTGAAAGAGAAGTTGATTTCTATTAGTCAAAAAGTTTTAAGTCCAATACATAGCTAGATCACAGTCACTTCATCAAAATATTACAGTCTAAGGGAGCCTTGCTCAACCATCTGAACCAACTAAAGCATTTGGTCTATCTATTTATAACAAAAGGGAGGTAACAGCTGGAGGTACGAGATGGCATCCTTCCCTTGAAAATCTCTAAACATTTATTTTTTCTAACCACTTAGATAACAACCTATGCTATAAAACAGGAAAATATTGGTGACTAATCCAAACATGCTTCAAACTGATTTGATCCTCTTTTGCTGTGCAACTCTTGTTTTTCCATGTGTCTTTTAGGAGCATGCAGTTGTCCTCAAAATTCCAGCTACTACTTTTGCAACTTTCTCCATCATCAACTTATCCAAAAGCTATTAGATTGGTCCTCCTAGATTCTCGTTGTTTGCTGGCATCTTCCTTGGGTATCAAATCTGGGTAGCATACCTTAAAATGGGACAAGGAGAAAAGGTAGCACCTGTAGGTAGCTCCACTATGCTACATATATGTGCCAACCTTTGTCCTCTGTGAAATATTAGGTAGCGAAATTGTGTAGTGCCCCTTATGTTGCGTCTGTGTGTAAACTTGTTCTCTACCAAATATTAGGTAGCCCCTATAGGTAGCGCCACTTATGTTGCGCCTATGTGCAGGTTTAGGTAGCACTGTCAAGAACGCAACACCTTCAATCTTGAATCATGTGCAGAGAAATTGGTGGTCTTTCATCATGTCAAACCCATTAAACTTAGGTTCCTTGGTAGTACAGTAGATAATGAATTTTATCACCGAGGGGGTTAACACTTTAGAAAAAACACAAAACTATGATAGTTAAATGCTTAGAAGCCTGTTTAGATGGCAGAGGTAATATTTGAATATTAGTTAACCCTCCCAAAAAGGAACCATCCTAAAAAATGGGGCTTACCTTTCACTAGCTATTTTGTCAGCTTGACACTTAACCTCACACTCTTTCTGGTAGAAAGAGGATCTTCACTTGGCACAATAGACTTCTTCTTCTTAGCCATGATAGGATTTTTCAGTGGGGCTATGCTCTCCTTGATTGTTTCTGACTCTTTCTCAATAGCATCTTCAACCAATACGTGCAAATTTCTTTAAGCTACTTCATCTCGAAAATGTTGCACTTCTACCTTGAGTTTCTTGTTCTGGGATTGAAAACTTCTATTCTGCCTATAAAGGTTTTAGAGCTGCCTATGAAGGGGTTAAGCCTTTATTGCTGCAAACCTTTCCAATTCAAGGGTATGACTGTAGCCATCCATAATATTTTTCATCTTGGCTCTGTCAAATATGGCTTCCTTTTTCAATTGATCCACCTCCTTCCTAGCATCCTTAAGTTGCCTTATTAACCTTTTGAATGTCTGACCATCAGGGGGAGTAGAGACATGCACAGTCTCAACAGGTTTGTTCTCAATCTCCTCTTCCACCTGCACAGGAATTGCTTTGTCTTCCTCATCAAGTTTCTTGGTGGCTTTGCTTTTACCTTTCTTCCTCTGCATAGGGGTTTCTTATTTTCTTTCCACAGGCTTCTCAAAGTCTTTCACAGAGGTTTCATCTTTCCTCTCCAAAGGTCTTTTAGTACCTTTACCCTTCCCTTTTAGAACATGGGCTTCTTGTTTCTCCTCCATGGGATTTTTAATTCCTTTACTCTTCTTCTGAATAAGGGCTTCTTTTTTCTCTTCCACAAGATTTTCAATGCCTTTACCCTTGTTCTTTTGAATAAGGGTTTCTGGTAAAGACTCCTCTTTGAAAACCTCCTTAGGAATTGATGACCTTGTGAAAGGTCTTTTACCCTTGATTTCGACTGCTAGAGGAGAAGAGGGGAAGAGTAGCTTCTTCCCTCTCTTGGATGTAGCTTTGGTAGAAGAAGGAACCTCTTCTAACCCTAGTGGAGGAGGTGGTGAAAAATCTCTTTGTGGGGAAAGACAAACTTCCTCCTCAACTCCTGTGAACTACTTGCTAACCTCTGAAACTTGAACAGGGGTTCTTCCCTTTCTTTTCCTACTAGTCCTTGCTTTAACATCACTAATGGGTGATAAAGGACCTGTAATATGTGATTGAGGAGTAGATGCTAGATCCAACTTGAAGTGAGAAGTAACCACAAAATGCTCCGATGAAATCTCTTTCTTTCCCAATTCCTCAGAGACTAGCATTCTGATCAATCCAGAGTGGAAACAGCTAGAATCCACATCCTTAGATTTGTCTTGAATCTTGTCTGACATTTTACGTATGCTCCTTAAAAGGTAATAAGTAATATTCATCTCAACCTTACTAGTAAAATGTAGCAACAGTCTTATATGGTACTGGTACAATGTGTTAAATATCCCTTCACATGTAAAATATCTCTATATGATCTTCAAAATTCTGTCAAATTGTTCAATCAATTGATTCCTTGGCATACTCTTAGACAAATCATTGGCTTGATATTTAGGTTTGAAGATATCTTTAGAATAGGATTAACTCAAAGCCATGGATTTGAACCACTTTTCACCTGAAATGGGAATTCCTGTTGCAGCTAAGATAGAGGCTTCAGTCACCTCAAATTCCAAATCCCCAACCCTAGTTTTCCTGCCATCAAAATTTAATGAAAACTGTCTTGCTACCTCTGGATGGCCTCTCTACATATTCTGGCAGAAAGAGAGGCATCCTACTCTTTGAAATATCTCCCTTGCCATGGGCTATGTATCAAAAAATATGCATGTCCACAGGTTTTGTCCTAACCACATTTCCACCTTTATGTATCTTCCTCGATTGAGGAGTCTCCATGGCTTAGAACGAGAGATTTTAAAGGCTTATGGGATAGTAATAACCAGGAAGACTTTAAATCAGGCTTCAAATGTGCACGATTGGCCCTTTTAAACAAACTGGTGCTGGTAAGCCAAGCTTGACTGTGGAAAATACACCCTTAGACTTGTACATGTATTTGAGAGTGTAAATGATGAGGGGGTAATCCAGAATTGGCTCTTTGCAATTGAGTAAAAATGCTTAACTCCAAGATGAAATGAAGCAGGGGAAGTAGAGAGGGTTTACGCAATGCCTCTGGGTAGCGCAACGCATACGCAGAGGATAGACTATTTGAGATCTTGCAATTTCAATGGCTAAGGCAGGCAACAGTAGTTAGACTTAGATACAGGCAATGAAGCTTATGGGTCTGAAAAGAGAGAAGACAAGGCCAACATGCAAAGATGGATCCCTTACAACTGTGCAAGCTCAGCAACCAAAACTCGAGCGCAAATTTCTTGTGAAAATTAATATGCAGAGGAGGCAAGACGGGATACCTGTGGAGTAGACACCTATTGGAATATTCAATGAGATCTTCAAGAAGAAATTGTGAAAACTTCGGCCCTCGAATATGCTTCAGCCTCGAACTTGGTTGCCTTGTTCTCACCTACTCAGAAGTTGGGAATTTGCGCAGTGCATCACTGTTGAGATTTTCAAAATTACAAACCGTTACCAGGGCTCATAAATGCAAGATATTAAAGGCATCTTTAAGTAACTCCTAGCACTGCAAACAAGGAACATGAAATCATTCGTGGCAATCATAACTCGTAGTGAAAATCATGATGAATGGATAAGGTGCTACGGAACTGTCAGATGAGTGTGTAGTGCTCCAGTTTAAAAAATGATTGAACAGGTAGGAAAGGACAGCAAGGCAATGCTTGTGAGGTCATGAGTGAAGAGAATAGTATGTCACATCAGTCTAGTCATGGGAGGGATCGACCTAGGGACAAGTCATGAAGGGGACCAAAACAAGTCATGAGCTAAAATGGTTCTAAGACCAAAAATCACTTTGAGGATCAAAACATGAGCTATAACTCAAAAGTTTAATCATCCAAGGGGTCCTACCAATCATAAACTTTAAAGGGATGAAACTTTAAAAAAAAAATTAAAATCTAAGGCTTTTAAAAAGGATAAAAACAAACTAAAAGACCCAAGGCAATTTAGTGTGATAACATTGGCTCCACAGGGGATGGCATGCCCCCTGCGAGCTGCAAAGAATGAGTAGATTTAGTGCCTTATCCTAGGGCTCTGGGGTCAGTTATGGGGAAAAAAAAATGATATTTACAATGACATGAAGAGCCACCCAAGGCTCAAGAAAAGTACTTTTTTAGGAAATGCCCATTGACAAGGCCACCAAAAACCTCTTCATTCTCCATATTCTGCAACTTGAAATTGTTATTAGAGAATACCTCAGAGATTTTGAAAGGACTGATCCATAAAGATTCAAATTTACCATGCTTTCCTTTATCTTGTCTCAGTGCATCCCACTTGAGCACCAGATTGCCCAATTGAAAATCCTCTTTGTTCACCTTCTTGTCGAATGCCTGCTTGATCTTCAGTTGATGATCATATGCCTTATCTACAAGCTACTCCTGAGTTTGTTTCAATTCAACCAGCTGTTGAATCCTCCTGATCATATGATCCGGCTCCCCTTGATAATATTGGAAGAATTTTGCCACAGGTAAGGCAAGATGAGAAGGGAAAATAGCCTCAACTCCATATACCAGTTGGAAAGGAGAAAGGCCCAGGGCCCTCTTTGTTCTCACTCTATCAGCCCACAAAGAAAACTTGAGTTTTGAATCCCATGCCTTTTTGTTGTCCTCTGACATCTTTTTAATGATCTTTAGAAGGCTTTTTTTGGAGGATTCTGCAAGCCCATTCCCTTGGGAGTAGTAAGGGGTAGAGTGAATCAATGTGATTCCAAACTATTTACAGAACTGAATCAATGGCTCAGCCTTGAAAGATGCAGCATTGCCAGTGACAATTTTGTTCAGACAACCAAACCTCACCATAATGTCTTCGAGGAAACCAATGATCACTTTGTGGGAAGCATTCCTGATAAGAATAGCCACTATCCACTTAGTGAAGTAATCTGTGATAGTCAAGATCCATCTATGTTGGCCACTGGAAGTGGGATGAATTTCCCCGATAAAATCTAGGCCCCACTATTGAAAAGGTCATGAAGTTGCTACGGGTTTTAATGGAAAAGACTTAAGTTGCTTCTTTCCAAAAACTTTATGACACTTAACACATGCTCTGATCTTAGCACAAACATCTGTGAACAAACTAGGCCAAAAATACCCAACCCTGAGAATCTTGTAGGCAGCGGTCCTCCAAAAATGATGCCCCCCACACAAACTGTCATGAAAATCATACATAATCTTTTGGGCTTCTTGCGGATCTAGGCATCTCAACAACATTCCCAATGGATCTGTCCAATACAAAATTTGATCAACCAGGAAATACTTTATTGATTTGAGTTTTAATGCTATTACCTTGTTCTTTTCCATACCATTTGGAGGCTGTAAATTCTGTAAGAAAAATATAATGTCCTTGTACCAGCTACAATCTGCCAATGTAGGGATGCCTTGAGAACCTTTGTCATTTAATTCAACCTACTACTTTTCTGAACATGAGCTAATGAAATTTACCCCCAATGCTGAGAAATTTGATTCAACCAATAGCTTGGCTAAACCCTGTCCTTTAACCAATTTGGTAGGGTTGATTTCTAAATCAAATTCAAGGATTTTAGCAATCCATTTGCTGCATTTTCCGTCAATATCAGGTTGAATAAGAATTTCTTTTACAGTAGCTGATGGAACATAAGCAATAACTCTTGAATGCAGCACATAAACTCTGAAGGACTTAAGAGCTTTAACCAGTGCATAGGCCTGCTTATCCATGATGTCATATTTTAATTCTGCATCTCTCAAAGCCCGACTAAAAAAGGAAATGGGTTGCTCTAAGCCTTCAGTGTTCTTCTGCAACAAAACTACTGCTACTGTATCAAAAGAGGAAAAAGAAAAAATAATAAAGTCCTTGGAGTAGTCTAGGCTGACTAGGACCGGGGCTTTAGTCAAATATTTCTTTATTTGATCAAAAGAACTACGTGCCTCAGTAGTCCACTTGATTTCATTACCTTTCCTCAACATGGATGTGATATACTTAAACAACTCAACAAAATTTGAC
This sequence comes from Picea engelmannii, assembly GCA_009831015.1. Lineage (NCBI taxonomy): Eukaryota > Viridiplantae > Streptophyta > Pinopsida > Pinales > Pinaceae > Picea > Picea engelmannii. The sequence continues at coordinate 1,086,722 of ML779191.1, forward strand.
ACAAACCTTCTCAAGAAATTAACTTTTCCCAGAAAAGATTGAACCTCCTTTTTAGATATAGGCAGTGACAAGGTTTTCATGGCTTCAACCCTGCTAGAATCAATCCTAACCCCTTCAGCTGACACAATATGTCCCAATAATTTCCCCTCCTTCATTGAAAATAGTGATTTTTTTGGATTTAAAGAGAGACCGAATTTTCTGCATTTCAATAAAACCTTTATTAAATGATCACAATGCTCTTTATCAGATTGAGAGAACACTGTTATGTCATCTAAATAGATGACAACAAACTTTTCCTTCTCTCCAATGAATGTTATGTCCATAGCTCACTGAAAGGTCGCCCTTGTGTTCATTAAACCAAAGGGCATCTTGGCGTACATGAATGTACCCCAAGGAGTGGTAAAGGCCATCTTCTCTCTATCCTCTGAAAAAATAGAAATATGGTTGTAGCCAAAAAAAACCATCAACCATAGACATCTAGGCTGCACCTGTCACCCTTTGTAATATGTGCTCCATCTTGGGAAAAGGTTAATTATCCTTTTTAGAACTTCTGTTCAATTTCCAGAAATCGACACAAAGTCCAATTTCTCCATTCTTTTTCCTCACGGGGACCAAATTGGCCACCCATTCAGAATACCTCAAAGGAGTAATAATTTTTCCGTCTAAAATATTTTTTACCTCTTTCTCCATGACAGGCAGCAACATAGGATTAATTTGCCTCAACTTTTTCCTGAAGGGTTTGGTCTCTTCTTTTAATGGAATCTTTTTCTCTATAATGTTTGTGTCATAAGTTCGGAGATCTTCATAAGTCCAAGCGAATACATATGCAAATTCCTTTAACAATTTGGTATATTCTGCCCTCGTCTCTCTTGATAGGCTGCTTGACAGCTTGACGTATTTTGGATCCTTTTATGTTCCCAAATTGCACTCAGTTATATCAGCATCATCAGTAGACACTTTCCCCTTTACTGCCACATCATTTCCATCAAATAATTTTTCCAAAGGAACTAGTCCTTTTGGAATGTGGTTGCTAGGTAGCTGCACAATATGATGATTAGAAATTTTATTAAGGAAAACATCAACATCTGTATTCATTTCATAATCATGATCCTGATCAATGTGTAATGCAACAAATTCATCAATAGACTCAAGGAATTTTTTAAGTTCTAAATCATCTTCAAACACCTTCCAATATTTCACATTATCCGGTATAGAAGGCATGTATTTGACTTCTACATCATACTTGAGTTTAGGTGGTATAGGTATCCTGAAATTGCTTGTTGATACAGCCACAAAATTCTCTTCTCGTGGAATAAATGAGATGTCAAACTCAGAGAAAAAATTCTCCACTAGGTCCCATACTTCACTCCTATAAGATCTAAGCCTAGGGTGCTTAGTTTGACAAATATTTTTGGTCTGATGGACTATCAATTCAGCATCTCCAAAGACTAACATCTTTTTAATCCCCATATCTTTTGCATCCCTCAAGCCCAAGGCAAGAGCTTCATACTCTGCCACATTATTGGTAGTTTCTAATTCTAGTTTGTATGACAAAGATATGGTCTCCTGAGTCGGTGAGACAAAAACCACTCCAGCACCGGCACCTTCCTTAGAAGAGGCTCCATCAAAGAACATCTTCCAAACAGAATTGGTTAGAGGGGGCTCTTCACATAAGGTAGCAGACTGTTTTCTAATTTCAAGAGGAGTTTTGGGAGCATCAATGAGATGCAAAATGCTAGATCCCAGATCAGTATCAAGAGAAAAATCAGGATGATTGGCGGGGTTTTCTTCATCACTAATAATGTAAGCCATCTGGGCTTCCCTGTAAAGTATTCTATGCTCCCCCCAAACACAGGGATAATTGCATACGAGAGATCCATCTGCAAAGTCCCTCCAAGTCTCTTTATCCAAGACCTTGACAAGAGCATGCCAAACTTGGGAGGAACGTCGGCTACCACAACATCCATAAGTATACTTTTCATGGGTAGCTGAAATAGAGTCACAACCAGATCCTTAATGACCCCCAGCCATTTTACTTTCCTAGATTCAAAATAATATAAGTCATGATAGGTTTTTGTAACTTCCAATCCAAGTTCATCCATAATAGTTTTTGGCATGAGATTGTGTGATGCCCCTGAATCCAAAAGACAATTATGCAGCACCTTATCATGTATATTAAGAGAAGTATAGAAGGGAGGGGATGAATCATCTCTGTCTTCTATCAAAGGGCCTAAAATCACAACTGGTTTTTCATCTTGCAGATTTATTGAATCAGTGGCATTTGGAGAGGCTTCGGGCTGTAACATTTTGGTCAGATATTTTTTAAATTCTTCATTTTTTATCAATTCCAAAAATGGTACAGGGATCTTAATTTTCTGGATCTCACTCTCAAAGATAAAGGAATAAGAATTCTTTAAGATATCTTTCGTTTCAGGAGTAGGATTTATGATCAGAACTTGTGGACTTTGAGAGTATTTTTACTTGCTGCTCATTGTCACAGCCTTGGCAGAATTTTATTTTTGTTTGCTACCAATTGTCACATCTTTGGCAGGTTCTTCCTTTGGGGCTGGCTGGTCAGAAGCACTAGTCTTTTCCTCATTCTTTTGGGATCTTAGATTGCATCTAGAAGGTGCCTTTACTTTCTCTCCCTTAATCAATTCATTGATTTTAATATCCATCAAGGACTACTCATAAGAGGACTGAGTCAAATTTATGGAAGGGGATGTGTCACCTAAGTAGTGAATCTCAGTATTAGCCTCTACTTCCTCTTCTTCTTCATCAGCAACCAGATTATTTTGAAAAAGAGTTTGTACCCTCTAATCATCTCTTTCTCTGTTTCTGGGATCTATGGGAAGGATTTGGGGAGCATTGTTGGGTATTCTGAAGTTACCTCTATTTTCAGTGTTTTGGGCATTTCTATATGTCTACCTCCCTTCCGATTTTAACTTCTCAATCTCAGTGGAAAGGGATTTTACTAATTTGTTTAGCTCATCTACTTGAGAATGGACAGCAGGGGAGTCAGAAGTGGAAGCTTCAGCTCTTTTTTTTCTCCTATCCCTATCAGACTTCCCCCTGAGCTTATTTGATGCTACTATGTTGGATTCTACCTCCAAGGTAGCATCTTGCATATGAACTAAGGAAGGTGATCTTCTCTCTCTCACTAGAAGGAAAAACTCTGGATCAAAGGCACTGGCATAAGTAATTTTTGCAAAGGTTTCGGTGGGTTTTATCTCATCCAGAATCTTATTATACATTTTGTTGAATCTTTTAGAAAAGACAGATACAAATTCTCCCTCTTTCCTCCTTAAAGATCCAAATTCTGTGATATAATACAGAAAATCTTTTTTGTCTCCCTAGTGCCTCAAAAAATCATTATCTAATGCCTCAATTTCGTTAATGGATCCAGGGGCCAGACCCCTAAACCACTTCCTAGACTCACCAAAAAGGATTTGGATGAAGACCCTCATCCACACATCCTCATTTTCAATGTTTTGATTGTCTACATAGCTGTAGAAGGAAGCAAGATGTTCTTCAGCAGTTATATCCTCTTCTCCCATGAACTTGGGCATGTATTTCAAATAATCTCCAGGAGGGAGAGCATTTACTGGCTGGGATAAGACAAGAGGGGAATATCTTGCAGGTACTATGGCATCCATCCTATTGGCAGGGGGATTAAAAAATGCCATTTGGTTTTGAATTCTTGGTGAACAAGGAGTAGAAGGGGACTTGACTGTGTGCAGATTAGGAGAAGAAGGAAAGTATGATGGAGGGATTTAAATTTTCACAGCAGAAGGTTGAGGCTTGGAAGAAGATGGCAAGGTTGGTACAAGATGTGAAGTTTCTTTTCCTTTGGTAGCAGATATTTTAACAGAAGGAGGGGTAGCAAATCCTAAGGTAGGGAAATCTTCAAGACTATCAAGAATGAAACTCTTTTCAATGTCAGAAGAAGAAAGAATGTCAATGTTTTCTTCTTTCAAGTCAGTTTCAAAAGGAGAGTATTCGACAAGAAATTCTTCAAAATCAATTTTCTTAAATACTTCAGCAGAAGGTAAAGAAATCTTACGTGATACAACAACTGGAGTATAAAGAGTGGAATTAGGCAACTGACCATAAGCACTTGTAGCAATAGAAAAAAAACTTTTTTGAGAAGCTTTTCCCTTATTTATTATCTTTTATGGGTCAGCCTCATGTAGAACCAAAGGTAGCTATGGATTTGATCTCGTATGTCTGCCTTTGGGCACCAGAGCTAAATTAATGGAGTCGCCAAGTGCAAGATGCAATATTCAAAATACTAAGTCCCAATGCACCTTCAGAACTAGTAAGCATTGTCATTCTATTACAGGGAAAAGTTTTCAAATCGTTCCCTGGCAACGATGCCAAAAATGTTAGCACTAGGAGTCACCTTCATATTGCATGGAAGGCAAGCCTAGTACCCATCAGGTTATATGTGAATGTAAGAGTGTTTTAAAGGGCCAAATGGAAAATACTCGAAATGATAATGTTCCAACTCAAAAACAAGGCTAGCAATGCACTAGCAATCAAGGTCTTGGCTAACTTCAATCAGTAGTTTTGGATTAAATATGAATAGAGGGAAGACTTGAATGAGAGGAAAGTAAGGGATACTGTAAACATCAGGTCTACAGAAGCCTAAGGAAGAAATTTTCTTATCACGAGATCTTCTTGAAATCGGAAACTAAGGAAGCTAAATAAACATCATGATAATATAATGATCAAACATCCACCATAACATCACCACAATTATTCATGTGAATCATTCAAAGAATGAACATTTAGCATCAGAAGTAAATAGGCTGAAAGAGAAGTTGATTTCTATTAGTCAAAATGTCTTAAGTCCAGTACATAGCTAGATCACAGTCACTTCATCAAAATATTACAGTCTAAGGGAGCCTTGCTCAACCATCCAAACCAACTAAAGCATTTGATCTATCTATTTATAACAAAAGGGAGGCAACAGATGGAGGTACGAGCTAGCCTCCTTCCCTTGAAAATCTCTAAACATTTATTTGTTCTAACCACTTAGATAACAACCTATGCTATAAAACAGGAAAATGTTGGTGACTAATCCAACCATGCTTCAAACTGATTTGATCCTCTTTTGTTGCACAACTCTTATTTTTCCATGTGTCTTTAAGGAGCATTCAATTGTCCTCAAAATGCCAGTTGTTTCTTTTGCAAATTTCTCCATCATCAACTTATCCAAAAGATGTTAGCTTGGTCCTCCTAGATTCCCGGTGTTTGCTGGCAGCTTCCTTGGGTAGCAAATCTGGGTAGCGTGCCTCAAAATGGGGCAAGGAGAAAAGGTATCACCTGTAGGTAGCACCACTGTGTTGCATATATGTGACAACCTATGTCCTATGTGAAATATTAGGTAGCGAAAATGCGTAGCGCCCCTTATGTTGTGTCTATGTGTAAACTTGTTCTCTGCCAAATATTAGGTAGCGCCTGTAGGTAGCACCACTTATGTTGCACATGTGTGCAGGTTTAGGTAGCACTGACAAGAACGCAACGCCTTCAATATTGAATCATGTGCAGAGCAATTGGTGGTCTTTCATCATGTCAAACCCACTATCCTTAGGTGCCTTGGCAGTACAGTAGGTAATGAATTTTATCACCAAGGGAGTTAACACTTTAGCAAAAACCCAAAACTATGATAGTTAAATGCTTAGAAGCCTATATAGATGGTAGAGGTAATATTTGAATATCAATTAACCCTCCCAAAAAGGAACCATCCTAAAAAATGGGGCTTACCTTTCACCAGCTATTTTTTCAGCTTGACACTTAACCTCACACTCTTTCTGGTAGAAAGAGGATCTTCACTTGGCACAGCAGACTTCTTCTTCTTAGACATGACAGGATTTTTTAGTGGGGCTATGCTCTCCTTGACTATTTCTAACTCTTTCTCAATAGCAGCTTCAACCAATACCTGCAAATTTCTTTAAGCTACTTCATCTTGAAAATGTTGCACTTCTGCCCTGACTTTCCTGTTCTGGGATTGAAAACCTCTATTCTGCCTAAAATGGTTTTGGAGCTTCCTATGAAGGGGTTGAGCCTTTCTTGCTGCAAACCTTGCCAAGTCAAGGGTATGAATGTAGCCATCCATAAGCTCTGTCATCTTGTCTCTGTCACATATGGCTTCCTTTTTCAATTGAGCCACCTCCTTCCTAGCATCCTTAAGTTGCCTTATTAACCTTTTGAATGTCTAACCATCAAGTGGAGTAGAGACATGCACTGTCTCAATAGGTTTGTTCTCAATCTCCTCTTCCACCTGCACATGAATTGCTTTTTCTGCCTCATCAGGCTTCTTGGTGTCTTTTCTTTTACCTTTCTTCCTCTGCATAAAGGTTTCTTATTTTCTTTCCACAGGCTTCTCAGAGTCTTTCATAGAGGTTTCATATTTCCTCTCCAAAGGTCTTTTAGTACCTTTACCCTTCCCTTTCTGAACAGGGGCTTCTTGTTTCTCCTCCACAGGATTTTCAATGCCTTTACCCTTCTTCTGAACAGGGGCTTCTTGTTTCTCTTCCACGGGATTTTCAATGCCTTTAACCTTCTTCTTTTGAATAAGGTTTTCTGGTAAAGACTACTCTTTGAAAACCTCCTTAGGAATTGATGACCTTATGAAAGGTCTTTTACCCTTGATTTTGACTGCTAGAGGAGAAGAGGGGAAGAGTAGTTTCTTCCCTTTCTTGGATGTAGCTTTGGTAGAAGAAGGAACCTCTTCTAACCCTGGTGGAGGAGGTGGTGAAAAATATCTTTGTGGGGAAGGACAAGCTTCCTCCTCAGCTCCTATGAACTACTTGCTGATCTCTGAAACTTGAACAAGGGCTCTTCCCTTTCTTTTCCTACTGGTCCCTACTTTAACAGCACTAGTGGGTGATAAAGGACCTGCAATCTATGATTGAGGAGTAGATGCTAGATCCAACTTGAAGTGAGAAGTAACCACAAAACATCCTTAGATTTGGCTTGAATCCTGTCTGACATTTTACCTATGCTCCTTAACAAGTAATAAGGAATATTCATCTCAACCTTACTAGTAAAATGTAACAACGGCCTTATATGGTACTGGTACGATGTGTTAAATCTCCCTTCACATGTAAAATATCTCTATATGATCTTCAAAATTATGTCAAACTATTCAATCAATTGATTCCTTGACATACTCTTAGACAAATCATTGGCTTGATATTTAGGTTTGAAGAGATATTTAGCATAGGTTGAACTCAAAGCCATGGCTTTGAACCACTTTTCACCTGAAATGGGAATTCCTGTTGTAGCTGAGATAGAGGCTTCAGTCACCTCAAATTCCAAATCCCCAACCCTGGTTTTCCTGCCATCAAAATTTAATGCAAACTGTCTTGCTACCTCTGGATGGCCTCTCTGCATATTCTGGCAGAAAGAGAGGCATATTGTTCTTTGAAATATCTCCCTTGCCATGGGCTCTGTATAAAAAAGATGCATGTCCACAAGTTCTGTCCTAAACACCTTTCCACCTTTGTGTGTCTTCCTCGATTGAGGAGTCTCCATGGCTTACAACGAGAGCTTTTAAAGGTTTATGGGATAGTAATAACCAGGAAGACTTTAAATCGTGCTTGAAATGTGCAAGGCTGGCCCTTTTAAACAAACTGGGGTTGTTAAGCCAAGATTGACTGTGGAAACTACACACTTAGACTTGTACAAGTAATTGAGAGTATAAACAGTGAGGGGGTAATCCAGAATTGGCTCTTTGCAATTGAGTAAAAATGCTTAACACCAAGATGAAATGAAGAAGGGGAAGCGGAGAGGGTTTACGCAGCGTAACACATACGCAGAGGATAGACTATTTGAGAGCTTGCAATTTCAATGGCTAAGGCAGGTAGCAGTAGTCAGACTTAGATACAGGCAATGAATATTACGGGTCTAAAAAGAGAGAAGACAAGGCCAACATGCAAAGACAGATCCCTTACAACTGTGCAAGCTCAGCAACCAAAACCCAAGCGCAAATTTATTGTGAAAATTAATATGAAGAGGAGGCAACACAGAATACCTGTGGAGTAGACACCTGTTGGAATATTCAACAAGATATTTAGGAATAAATTGTGAAAACTTCGGCCCTCAAATCTGCTTCAGCCTCGAACATGGTTTCCTTGTTGTCACCTGCTCAGAAGTTGTGAATTTGTGCAACGCATCACTATTGAACTTTTCAAAATTAAAAACCATTACCAGGGCTGATAAATGCAATATATTGAAGTCATATTTAACTAACTCCTAGCACTAAAAACAAGGAACATGACATCAGTCATGGAAATCATAACTCATAGTGAAAATCATGATGAACGGATAAGGCGCTATGGAACCGCCTGATGAGTGTGTAGCAATCCAGTTTAAAAAATGATTGAAAAGGTAGGAAAGGACAGCAAGGGACAAGGATGATTTTAAGGATGAAAATTTATATTAAAATGTAGAAACATGGGCTAATCTTACTAGTCCTTAATATGCAAAATGTAAAATGTTTGGTTATAGTTTTGTAAAAATATTCAAATTTCTAAGGATTTTATATAGTTTCTATAACATTTTGGCGATTTTTAAGGTAAATTAGTTTTATTCTGTGGAATTTGGGCGAATGGTTTTTAGAAAAAATGGAAATTAGTGAATCGTTTTTTGGGAAAAACCATGGAAAATTAGCCCATTTGCAAATTTAGCCCCTAAAATCATCTATGGTTATGAGGTCATGAGTGAAGATAACAGTATGTCACATCAGTCTAGTCATGGGAGGGATCGACCTAGGGACAAGTCATGAAGGGGACCAAAACAAGTCATGAGCTAAAATGGTTCTAAGACCCAAAATCACTTTGAGGATCAAAACATGAGCTATAACTCAAAATTTTGATCATCCAAGGGGTCCTACCAATCATAAACTTTAAAGGGATGAAAATTTAAAAAAAAAAAAAATCTAAGGCTTTTAAATTAGGAATTAGGAATTATTTTCAATTTCATAACTAGTCCTTTAATCTAGAATCCAAAATTGCCACCTACCATTTGCATGGAAAAGATGTTATGTGGCGGGATCAGTTGAAGCAAGTGGAGCACATTAATGAGAGTAATATCAATTGGAATCAGTTCAAGAGATATTTTTAGAAGGAATACCTTTCAGAGCACTTCTATGACAAGAATATGCAAGAGTTCTTTGAACTCAGGTTGGGAAGCATGGCCATGGGAGAATATGAAAAGAATTTCTTGGGATTGTTGAAGTATGTGGGGTTTATCAAGGATGAGAAGGTGAATATACAAAGGTTTTTGAGTGGACTGTTGTCATTTTATAAAGAGAATATTCAATATAATGAGCCTAGAACTTTGACATAGACTATTAGAAAGGATAAGTACCTATACGATCAAGGAAAGGGTAGAGACTCTTTGTAGAAGTATTAGAAGGATAAGAAGAAGGATACATATGATTAGAGAAGAAAGGGATTCAAACCTTCTTTCAACATAAACAACCCTAATAAAAATATACAAGATCGGACTACTAAGGATGATTCTAATAAGGAAGACTCCTTGGGAAAAAGGGGAATACCACCAATCAAATGTTCAGGATGCAAGGAAGATCACATGTACAATGATTTCCCTCACCGAGAAGACAAAACAAATACCATGCAAAACATCCAAGAGGCTACCATAGTAGTAGACATGGGCAGAAATATTCCAAGAATATATGCATCCTTAGAAGATCGACAAGCAGAATACCAATCCAATATGATAGAAGTGGAAGGTAAGATCATTAATCGTCATGTTTCTATTTTAATTGACTCATGGGAAATCCATTTTTACATTGATCCTAACGCAATGGACAGATTACATTTAGAGAAAAGTAAGCTCAAAAAATCAAGTTTGGTTCAACTAGCCACTGGAACCAAAATAAGGATCAATGAGACAATCATAGGATACCCAATAAATCTGAATAGAGTAAATGCAGTTGTTGATATGAATCTCATAACATTAGGATCTTATGATATCCTAAACAGAATGGATTGGTTGTACAAACATCATGTTGTCCTATATTTCCATAACAAGACATTTGCATGCCTTAACGTAGAAGGAAAATAGAGCATTGTGAAAGGAATTCCAAGACCCATTTCGGTAAGGAATATTTCATCCTTACAGTTGAATATATATTTTAGAAAAGGTTTCAATTGTATACAACTCATGTGGAGGAACAAGAAAAGACAAAAGGACCAAGTCTTGAAGATTATTCAGTATTGCAAGAGTTTGAAGATGTATTCCAAGAAATACCAGGATTGCCACCAAACAGGGACATAGAATTCTCTATTGATTTAGTACCAGGAGTTGACCCAATATGAAGGAAACCTTATAGAATGAGCACACCATAATTAAAATAATTACAAATGTAGTTGGAAGAATTGTTAAAGAAAGAGTACATATGCCCAAGTGTTTCACCATGGGGAGCACCAATACTCTTTGTTAAAAAAAAGGATGGAACATTGAGGCTGTGTATTGACTCTAGATATCTAAATAAAGTCACTGTGAAGAAAAAATACCCTCTACCTAGAATTGATGACCTCTTTGATCAGCTAAGAGAAGAAAATATATTTTCAAAGATGGACTTGAGATCGGGATGCCACCAGGTAAGAATCAAAGAAGAAGACATCAGTAATACAACCTTTAGAACCAGGTATGGACATTATGAATTTGTAGTGATGCCATTTGGAATGAACAATGCACCAATTGTCTTTATGTGCTTAATGAAGAGCATATTCAGAAATTATTTGGATAAGTTTGTCATTGTGTCCCTGAACGACATACTTATGTATTCTAAATTAGAAGAAGAACACAAACATCACTTGAGGTTGGTATTGCAAATACTAAGGGATCATCATATTTATTCCAATCTTAGTAAGTGCTCTTTTTACCAAGATTAAATCCATTAGTTGGGACACATTATTTCAAAACAAGGAATAGCAATGGATCTAGAGACTATTGAAGCCATTAGAGGATGGCTAGCACCTAGGAATGTTTCAAAAGTCATATATTTTATGGAATTAGCTAGATACTACAGGAAATCTATAGAAGGATTCTCTAAAATTGTTAATCTCATCACTTCTTTACAAAACAAGGGAATTAAATTTGAATGGGTAGAAAAGTGTGAAGAGAATTTTAATCTGTTGAAAGAATTACTTACTAGTGTCCATTTTAAAGATTGTTGACCCAAAGGAGAATTTTGTGGTATGTACAGATGCTTGCAAAGAAGGACTAGGTGGAGTCCTCACTCGAAATGGATATGTCATTGGTTATGAGTCCATAAAGCTTTAAAAAAATTAGAGGAATTATGCCACACATGATTTGGATTTTACTGCCATAGTTCATGCATTGAAGATGTGGAGGCATTATCTCATGGGAAAGAGATTTGAACTAAGAATGCACCATAATGGTCTGAAATATCTTTCTGAACAACCAACTTTGAATGCCAGGAAAACAAGATGGCTGGAATTTTTAAGTGAGTATGATTTTGTGCTGGCATCCACACATAATTTTTGATATTTAACACAATCGAAAGATATTACACTTTTATGTAGCTTCCATCACCTCAAGTTTGTGAACATTTTTCTGAGTTTCGAAATGATTGTTGGATTAAACCTTACCTTATTAAATTTTTATTCTTTTCATTTTTCGTTTGTTTTATTTTTAATTCATGACTGTAAGCATGAATTAAACACAAAACTTGGCTTGGTTTAATAATTTTGTTCCTTAGAAATATCCTTTAAAAAACCATCCATATGTAATTAAAATGCAAATCTCATGAAATCGTTGATTGATCCATTTTCGATTTTTTGGTTTTAATATGGTTGTTATGAATTCAATGGTTCGATAGTTCATTGTCGAATTTTTTTGGTACGTGAAAAAATTTGGTTAATTATTTGATATTCTTTTCATAATTTTAATGGTCGTATCAACATTTATGCCAATGTGTATAGACCTAATGTACTCACATTTTCACCTTACCTTGCTGGCTCAAAACATTAATGAAGTTATTCATTATCTGCATAGGGTTTTGTACTCTATAGTTTTTGGCACTCATCGCGAGAGATGGTAAGGAATACAATGAACCCTCTGGTTTTTGTTCTCACTATCCAAGTTATGATAACCCACAGGCTCTGCTATTTCCATGTTTTCACTCTTCGTTCAGACCTGTTTCTATTGCTCACGTGATTGCAACCTAAAACTATTTTGAGTAATTTCTATTGCATCCTTGTTACAATGGTCATGGAACCCGTCGTTCGCATAGAGTCAAATGGATGCCAAGCCTTATTATCCCATGACGATCCTATCGATGACCTAAAGAGTCATGGATGGGATGTATTCCTCAAAAAATTTGAGGGTTATGATCTTCAGGTGGAAAAATCCTTTGCACAAACCTTTGATGGTTTCAGAGCCAAGATTGGAGACATACAGTTAGAATTAACCAAGAAATTCATGAGAAAAGAAACAGGGCTTCCATAAAAGGGTGAGAGGTGGTTTAAAAATGCCCGAATAGAAGAAGTCTCATGGAGTATGTTTATGACATCTCGTAAAACCACTTGCTGCTTCAAAGGTATTCCTATCACTCTGTTAAAACCTAGATGGCATAGTTTGTTGTTAATTCTGAAACAATTTGTTACGTGCGAAGGTCGATACGGATTGGTTTTTCTATACCATATTTGTTTGCTCATGAATTTCATAGGTTTAGATTTAGATATGTCCTTTTACCTATTGATGAGCCTCTATAAGATGTCCAAATGTTACAAATGAAAGGGTGTCAATTCGAGCCTATTCCACCATGGACTTGTTAAAATATTTTTGGTGTATCATATCTCGACCATAGGTGATAGTTGGGAGACCTTTTTTATGAGGAATGGATTCACCTAGGCTGATCCTACAAAAAACCCTCTTTTAATAGCAAACCCTAACTCAGATGAGCCAGTGGTTGAAAACCAGTTTGCTAATTCAATTAATGGACCAGAGTTTGCTGATAAACCCCCTCTAGATAAAGGATCACCGTGTAGGTTTATGCCTGCAAGATATCTAGAACAAACGACTGATGAATTGAAATGAAATGACCTTCGTGTGCCTAAGAAATATGATAGTTTGAACATTAATGTTAAGTATGATGTTAAGAAACTCTGTAAAAAAACAAAACAAGAGTGCGCGGATTTGGGTTTCAAGAATAAGAAGGTCGGTCGCCTGATCTCTAGAAAATTAAGGAACTGAAAGGATACTCATATGATATCTATCGATCCGATCGAGATCAATGAGGGTTCATATCATGAGATAGAGGATTTCATAGCATGAGAAGATATTGAAATTCAGTGTTCCAAGAGAGAGGTTATCACCCATGTCGAGCCATATGATTTCGTGACCAATTCAGCCCCATGTCTTAAGGGTAAAAAGGGGTTTTCAGGTATCGGCCACATTTTGGAACAAACAACAGGTAAGGTTCAAGCACCCCTGGTCGAATGTTTCTTGCGTCGATCTACCATCTCCCCGGTACCCTGTGATAGCTTCCTCTGTTGGTTAGAGCGTTACTATACCGATGTTCCTGTCTTATAGTCCCGAATTAAAACTTTGACTACTTAGAATGATCTGTTGAAACAAGAAAACCTTGATCTCAAGGCACATGCAGAAAGGGAGAAGAAACGAATCAAGAGATCTAGAAACATAGTCATTAAGAATACGACTAGTGTCAAAGAAATTATAAACTCTGAACTAATTGATCCCTCTCTAGCTGATATTTAATGGTAAAACGTTTTATTTTCATTTCATTGATTTCTGTAATCTAAGTCTAAATAAGTATATTTGAGTTTTGATTTCATTTACTAAAATTAAGACAGGCTACATAATCTTTGATTCTGTAGCTAGTCCTTTAATAATAATAATTAGTAATTAGCAATTGATTTTTCTAATATATAAAATTGGTTTTCCTATTCTCGGGAAATGGGAGATTCTGCTGTTGATTACTTAGAAGAAATATTTGCAATTATACACTTAAATTATTAGTAGTTTCTCCTTCTATATGTTTTATAAAAATTTTGAACTAATTTTGAATAAACCAACTCTGGTATGAGTGGTTTCCAATCCACTATTTTTGTAATATTACTTGATTTTTGAAGATTCAACTCTATCCTGTGAGATATGAGTATTTGGATCCAAGATTACTTTAAATATTGTTCACTTTTTCTAGTGAAGGGATCTTTGATTGGAACACATTATGGACATGTAATTCCCAAGACTATATGTACAAGTTGTTCACATTTCGTCTTTAGACCAGCGTGACACTATTCCATTTATGCTTTGTCTCTTACATTATGGAATATTAATATGTTATACAACTTTAGCCTCATTAGCATATAATGTTTCATTTTATTTAGCGCTTTAAATTTTGTCTATAACTTGTTGTTTCATATATTATATATGTGATCGTTATTTCACTTTAATATCATGATTTATGCTTGATGTTAAGTTGATGTATCAAATGAATGCTTCACATTAAAATTTCTTTTACTGTAAACATTCATCATTACAAGGTCATTGGATCTATATGTTTATTACTCTGTTCTTATATCCTTGCTCCCAAAAACACCTTGAGTTTATTCTAGAGATGTTAACACAAGCCTGTTACAGATTTATCTCATAGGCAAGATAGCTTGAAGTCTAGATTGCACAGGGATATAGACACAGTATGAGACTAATCTCAGGTTAGTTCTATTCACATTGAATTTGTGTTATTAGTTTATTTATTAGTGAAATAAGACAGTTTAAATTGGTTGTGACTATTATTTTGTTCTTATTTCAGATTATGTTGTATTAGTATCTTTTTGAGTTCTTAGATTTTAAATTATAAAACGGAAAATATAAAAATATGTGGTTTCTTTATTTTCTTCATAAACAATTACAAAAACATTGATTTCGCAAGACATCCACCAAAACTTGCAATTTGTAAATACCCTGTTCATTATCACATATTCATATTTATGTTTTAAACACTTGTAAAATTACATTCATATACATAGTATTATAGTTATAGCTTTAGAGTAGTTTATTTATTTATTTATTTCTGTTTTAGGATCCTAGTTGGCTAATAGAGCCATTAAACCCATCAGGATAGATTATACCAAACGTCTTGGGTTAATTAGACAACCTCGGTCTGTATCTATCCTTCCAGTTGATGGTGTGTCACTTACACCCGCCAAAAAATGGCGCTAGGAGGGCTTGAATTCAATTGATGGCACGTGGAGGTCGCAATACTCCTCTCGCACACACTCTCTCCCTTGTTGTAACGCATAGTCACTCAGACAACAACGTTAAACTTGAAACAACAACTACCTCAAACGATAACCCTGAGATTCTCGTTGAACTAGTGACAACAGTTCCTCAAGGGTCCGACGTCCAAGAAATTGTTCATCAATCACTCATAATAATTCATAGTGCCTTAGCCTGTATAAGACAACCTGGTAGGCCACTTAATCAACCCCTAGATTTCTCGGATATCCAAGAACAAATTCAAGGCATTGGTCTACTCCAAAACCCTTTAGGTGATAATACTACCAATCCTATTGAAACACCTATCCTTGGAGCTGGAGGATCTGGTAGACCACCTTCCCCACCTGGTTCATCTTTGCCCTCTTCAGGAGGAGAATATTCAGACGAAGGCATCTCTTAATCAGAACCATCTCATCCTTCAACACCACAAACTCCCATGGCAAAAAAAAACAATCCTGCTAGACCTTGGCTCGATCAAGATGTCGTGGTTGTACCTAAAGCCCAACACCCATTACCAAAACATCTAGAGAAATGGTTGTCTAAATTTGATCCAGATTCGAAAAAATCCACTGAAGATCACATCAAAAAATTTATGTTGGCCATTAGACTCTGAAGTGATGAACATGAGGATGTAGTATGCCAATTATTCCCTTATACTTTTGAGGGAAATGCCTCCACATGGTAGTTCGCTCAATAGCCCCAAAACATCGTCTCTTGGGATAAGTTTGAAACTTGTTTCTTGGAAAAATTTGGAGATGACAAATCTCTTGAAGTCTTAGTTATGGAACTCTCCAGCCTAAAAATGAATCCTAAGGAAAAAGTGAAAGACTTTAACCAAATATTTGTCACTTTAAAGAATAAAATCCCTGCAGATTTGATGCCCGTTGAAAGTTTAATCATTGCATATTATGCTAAAGCCTTGCACAATAATATAGCCATATGGGTCAAAAGTTCTAAAAAGAACACATTGTTAGAGGCCTTCGAGGAGGCAAGCCAAATTGAAAAGGATATTTTAAGCTTAAAAGACAATATTAATAGTGAAGTTGAAACAACTTCATCCTCTAAAAAGAAAATAGAGATCCTTACTAGGCCTCCTCAAACTAAAAATCAACCAGAAAATTTAGACTTAGAAAGCTTGCAGAAATCTTTCCAAAAACTGTCCAATCAGGTCGTTGACTTGAAGAGATCAGCTGAAGAGGCATCCATAAGAAAAAGAAGTTTTAAACCTCGTTTCAAAAAACCTTTTCCTCCCAACCGGCCAAACCCAACTATTGAAGGTCTAAATTTCGAAAGTTTACAGTATGCTTTGCAAACCATCTTAGAAGCACATGATAATTTTGTTTCTGCACCTCCCAAAAATTCTAAAGATGTAGTTGAGGAAGAAGTACTGGAAGAGGAGGAATCATCATCCACTGTCTTCGGTCACTTCTCAGACAGTATCTTCCAAGCAAATTTTGAAATTGTTCACCCCTACAACACAAGAAGCAAAATGCAAAACAAACCCCCTTCTGAAGTGAGTAAAAATGTGTTTCCAAAACAGTCAAAGTAAGTTGAAAGTAAACAAAGATTAGCATCCCCAATTTTAGAATATGATTTGATTGAAGATCTAAAAAAACTGAGAGCTAATATTTCTATTTTTGAGCTGCTGAAATTTCCCCTTATTTTGCAGAAAATGCTTCAAAGTATCGTTGAAAACAGTAAAAACAGTAATCTTGGCAGCAAGAAATCAGCAGAAACTGGTTCAAATATAGCCAAAAAATCCCAACTAAAATGACATCTGAACTTCCAGATAAAAGGGATTTACAAAATTATTTGTCGGAGAAGTTACTTACAAAATAAGGTTATTGTTCATTACCCAACTGTAAGAAACCTGTTAGTACAAAAAGAACTGGGTGAGAAAAAGGAAAATTGGATGACTTCATTACAGAAATATGACCTCGAAATAACCCTTGCACAGATTGTTAGAGGTCAAGGCCTATGTAAACTAGTAGCTAATTCATTTGAAGAACAAGAAAGTCAAATCAACACCTTAACTATAAATCAGCATAACGAAAAACAAATCAGTTGTGCACAAGTTACTACCAATTCTTGGTATGAGAACATTAAATTTTATTTGACACATGGATCTGATCATCGCAATATTGATCCTAAAAAAGAAGAGCACTTAGGCTAAAATCTTCATCTTTCCAGTTAATAAGTGATGTATTATTTCAAAAGAATTTTGATGGTGTTCTTATGCGTTGTTTAGAAAAGGAAGAGTCGAAGAAAGTGTTATCTGAACTTCATGCACATGAATTTGTTGATCACTTCGGTGGAGATACCACTTCCCAAAAAGTGCTAAGAGTTGGGTACTATTGGCCCACTTTGTTTAAAGACGCCCATACGTTGTGTCATAAATGCATAATCTGCCAAAAGGTTGCAGGACGGGTGAAAAAGGAAGAATTCCCTTTGCAGCACGTTACTGTAGATTCCCCTTTTCAGCAATGGGGCCTTGACATCATAGGACCGATTAATCCTTCTTCTTGACAACAGCACAATTATATCCTTACAGCAACGTATTATTTTACTAGATGGTCTGAATCCGCACCTTTGAAAGTGGTGAATACGAATCAGGTAGTATCTTTCCTTAACTCTCATATTATCACTCGATTTGGCATTCTCGAATGTCTGGTTTTTTATAACGGCTCTTACTTTTCATCCCTTGATATGAACATATTTTCTATAAAGAAAGGGATCAAACTGAAGTATTCTGCAAACTACTATACTCAAGGAAATGGCCTAGCAGAATCAATGAACAAAAATTTAATCAAGAGGACAGTTTCAGAAAATCACAAGAACTAGCACAATGCACTGTATAGTGCACTTTGGGCTGATAGGGTGACCCCAAAATCCTCTGTTGGTAATTCCCATTTGTTCCTCGTCTACAGAAGAGAATCAATTCTCCCTCCGCATGTTTTACTTCCCTCTCTATAATTGTCGCAGAAAGTTCAAGAAGAGGAGTGCCCTCCCCTAGAAAAATGAATTAATGCCTTGTTAAAATTGGAGGAAGTAAGAGCACAAGAAAAGAAGAAACTAGATTAGCATCAACAGATTGTAAAAATATGGTTTGATTCAAATTCCTCTTCAGATAGGAATTTCGACATCGGAGACTTGGTTCTTAAGTGGGACAAAGCTCACGAGGGAAAGGGGGAACACTCCAAGTTCCAGAATCTGTGGTTGGGACCATTTGTAATTTCTAAAAAATCTGGTCCCAGCTCTTTTCGTCTGCATAATTTGGAGGGATAGCCAGACACTTTCCCATTGAATGGACAGGCTCTCAAAAGGTATTTCACCTGATGATCTCAGATCCACCCCTTTGTACATATTTTTTTAATTTTCTTTTCTGTTTTTTAATTTTGGTTCTTTTAATTTTGCTTGTTTTTTATTTGTTTTCTGAATAATTATGTCTGAATCATCATTTCATTTGTTGAAGGGAAATCATAATTTTTACCCATGAGCAACATTTGACAGTTCTTCAAAGCACCAGTGTTGTAAATGCTAAAACTCAAATCAGCAGAAGTAAATTTATGTTCAAAATAGTGTTCATAGTTTCTGTTTAAAATTACGAGAAGACACAATTATCATTAATAAAACTCTTAACGTTGTCCCTGTTTTAAGGAAAACAACTCGATTATACCTTCCTATCCTCGAGATGGTTTCTTAACAGAAATCTAAGTGTTTATATCATGATGAAGGTCATCAAACAAGAAAATAAGTTGAAAAAGATCAAGTTTTGTTTCCAAAATCTGAGATTTTCAGTATCACCCCGCTCTCTTGAATATCATAAAATTTCTGTAAATTTGTAAACAAATTCTAGAGAGTTGAAAGCATTGCAAGGTGTGGGAAGTGTCTTTAAACCTACCGAGACACTGAACAGGTCTGCTGGTAGCGGGTAAATGCATGCATGATGCCAAGGCAACTTCGTCGGGGTACTGAACAGACCTGCTGGCAACGAAGCAATGTCGGGTTTAAGAAAATTTGCAGGTATGTATTTTTGGAATTGATCAAAAGTAAATATGTTATTTATCATGGATGGATGACTCTTGGACAAGATAGAGGTGTTAGAGTGGGTTAAATGACATCCCTGTCGAGGCTATAGACGTCTGCTGGCAGCAGTGGCCCTATCAATAGTATCGGAGTCGGTTGCCTAAACAATGTTTTTCTCGTAATCAAAATCTGATACCAGATTGCATTTTGATAGAAACACATCTGATGCTAGACTACAATATTTTCTGAGTTTTGATCATAATGCTTGACCTATTGTCAATTTCATTTTTTTTTATTCTCCCTAACATGAATTTTATGGTGATGCAGAGATAACTGCTTCGCCTAGTACGTCGTCATTGTTGGTAGCCACACATGATTTTTTATATTTAACACAATTGAAATATATTACACTTTTTTGTAGCTACCATCACCTCAATTTTGTGAACATTTTTCTGAGTTTCGAAATGATTGTTGGATTAAACCTTACCTTATTAAATTTTTATTGTTTTCATTTTTCGTTTGTTTTATTTTTAATTCATGACTGTAAGCATGAATTAAACATAAAACTCGTCTTGGTTTAATAATTGTTTTCCTTAGAAATATCCTTTAAAAAAACATCCATGTGTAATTAAAATGCAAATCTCATGAAATGGTTGATTGATCCATTTTCAATTTTTTTGGTTTTAATATGGTTGTTATGAATTCAATGGTTCGATAGTTCATTGTCGAATTGTTTTGGTACATGAAAAAATTTGGTTAATTATTTGATATTCTTTTCATAAGTTTAATGGTTGTATCAATATTTATGCCAATGAGTACATATCTGATGTACTCGCATTTTCACCTTACCTTGCTGGCTCAAAACATTAATGAAGCTATTCATTATCTGCATAGGGTTTTGTACTCTGTAGTTTTTTGCATTCATCGCGAGAGATGGTAAGGAATAAAATGAACCCTCTGGTTTTCTCTCTCACTATCCGAGTTATGATAACCCACAGGCTCTGCTATTTCCATGTTTTCACTCTCCGATCAGACCTGTTTTTGTTGCTCGCACGATTGGAACCTAAAACTATTCTGAGTAATCTCTATTGCATCCCTGCTACAGTGGTCATGGCACCCATTGTTCGCATAGAGTCGAATGTATGCCAAGCCTTATTATCCCATGACGAGGCTCTCGATGACCTAAAGATTCATGGTTGGGATGTATTCCTCAAAACATTTGAGGGTTATGATCTTCAGGTGGCAAAATCCTTTGCACAAACCTTTGATGGTTTCAAAGCCAAGATTAGAGATATACAGTTAGAATTGACCGAGGAATTCATGAGCAAAGCAACAGGGCTTCCATCAAAGGGCGAGAGTTGGTTTAAAAATGCTCGAATAGAATAAGTCTCGTGGAGTCTGTTTATGACATCTCGTAAAACCACTTGTTGCATCAAAGGTATTCCTATTGCTCTGTTAAAACCTAGATGGCATAGTTTGTTGTTAATTTTGAAACAATTTTTTACGTGCGAAGGTTGATATGGATTGGTTTTTCTATACCATATCTGTTTGCTTATGAATTTCATAGGTTTCTATTTAGATAGTCCCTTTTACCTATTGATAAGCCTCTATAAGATGTCCAAACATTACAAACGACAGGGTGTCAATTCAAGTCTATTCCACCATGGACTTGTTAAAATATTGTTGGTGTATCATCTGTCGACCATAGGTGATAGTTAGGAGACCTTTTTTATGAGGAATGGCTTTGCCCAGGTTGATCCTACAACAAACCCTCTTTTAATAGAAAACCCTAACTCAGATGATCCAGTGGTTGAAAACCATTTTTCTAATTCAATTAATAGACCAGAGTTTACTGATAAAACCCCTCTAGATAAAGGATCAACGTGTAGGTTTTCACCTGCAAGATCTCCAGAACAAGCGATTGATGAATTGAAAGGAAATGACCTTTGTGTGACTGAGAACGATGATAGTTTGAACATTAATGTTAAGTCTGATGTCAAGAAACTCTGTAAAGGAACAAAACAACAATGCGTAGATTTGTGTTTCAAGAATAAGGTCGGTCGGTCGCCTAATCTCTAGAAAATTAAGGAACCGAAAGGATACTCATCTGAGCTCGATCGATCTGATCGATATCGATGAGGGTTCAGATTGTGAGATAGAGGATTTCATAGCATGGGAAGATCCTGAAATTCAGTGTTCCAAGAGAGAGGTTATCACCCATGTCGAGCCATATGATTTTGTGACCAATTTACCCCCATGTCTTAAGGGTAAAAAAGGGTTTTCGGGTATTGACAACATTTTGAAACAAACAATAGGTAAGGTTGAAGCACCCCTGGTCAACTGTGTCTTGTGTCGATCTGCCATCTCCCCAATACCCTGTGATAGCTTCCTCTGTTGGTTAGAGCATTACTATATCGATGTTCCTCTCTTACAGTCCCGAATTAAAAATTTGACTACTCAAAACGATCTGTTGAAGCAAGAAAACCTTGATATCAAGACACATGCAGAAAGGGAGAACAATCGAATCAAGAGATCTGGAAACATAGTCATTAAGAATATGACCAGTGTCAAAGCAATTATAAACTCTGAACTGATTGATCCCTCTCCAGCTAATTTTTAATGGTAAAACGTTTTATTTTCATTTCATTGATTTCTGTAATCTAAGTCTAAATAAGTAGATTTGAGTTTTGATTTCATTTACTAAAATTAAGACAGGCTACAGAATCTTCAATTTTGTAGCCAGTCCTTTAATAATAATAATTAGTAATTAGCAATTGTTTTTCTAATATATAAAATTGGTTTTGCTATTCTCAGGAAATGGGAGATTCTATTGTTGATTACTTGGAAGAAATATTTGCAATTATACGCTTAAATGATTGGTAGTTTCTCCTTCTATATGTTTTATAAAAAATTCGATTTAATTTTGAATAAACCAACTCTGGTATGAGTGGTTTCCAATCTACTATTTTTGTAATATTACTTGATTTTGGAAGATTCAACTCTATCCTGTGAGATATGAGTATTTGGATCCAGGATTACTTTAAATACTGTTCACTTTTGCTAGTGAAGGGATATTTGATTGGAACGCATTATGGACATGTAATTCCCAAGACTATATGGACAAGTTGTTCACATTTCGGCTTTAGACCAGCGTGACACTGTTCCATTTATGTTTTGTCTCTTACATTATGGAAAATTAATATGTTATACAGCTTTAGCCTCATTAGCATATAATGTTTCATTTTATTCAGCGTTTTAAATTTTGTCTATAACTTGTTATTTCATATATTATATCTATGATCGTTATTTCACTTTAATATCATGATTTATGCTTGATGTTAAGTTGATGTATCAAATGAATGATTCACATTAAAATTTATTTTACTGTAAACATTCATCATTAAAAGGTCACTGGATCTATATGTTTATTACTCTGTTCTTATATCCTTGCTCCCAAAACCACCTTGAGTTTATTCTGGAGATGTTAGCACAAGCTTGTCACAGGCAAGATAGCTTGAACTCTGGATTGCACACGGATATAGACACAGTATGGGACTAATCTCAGGTTAGTTTTATTCGCATTCAATTTTTGTTATTAGTTTATTTATTAGTGAAATAAGACAGTTTAAATCGGTTGTGACTATTATTCTGTTCTTGTTTCAGATTATGTTGTCTTAGTATCTTTTTGAGTTCTTAGATTTTAAATTATAAAATAGAAAATATAAAAATATGTGCTTTCTTTATCTTCTTCATAAACAATTACAAAAACATTGATTTCGCAAGACATCCACCAAAACTTTCAATTTGTAAATACCATGTTCATTATCACATATTCATATTTATGTTTTAAAAACTTGTAAAATTAGATTCATATACATAGTATTATAGTTATAGATTTAGAGTAGTTTATTTCTTTCTTTTTTTCTATTTTAGGATCCTGGTTGGCTAACGGAACCATTAAACCCATCATGATAGATTATACCAAACGGCTTGGGTTAATTAGACAACCCCGGTCTGAATCTATCCTTCCATTTGACGGTGTGTCACGTACGCCCGCCAACAATTTGACATCAAGCATATCAAAGGAAAAGAAAATAAAGTTATTGATGCACTTAGCAGAAGAGTACATATCATGCATGCTACAACCATTACTATGAATTAGTCAGGTTTAAATAGAAGAATTATAAATGTTGTTGTTACAGAACAACATTACCTATAGGTAAAAGAAAGTCTACAATAGAAAATTAAAGAGTATGAGATGAAGGAAGATGGATTACTTATGCATAAAAATAGAATTTATATTCCTAGTTCTGGAGAACTTGGGAATTTAGTGTTTAAAGAAATGCATAATCTTCCATATGTCGGACATCATGGTTACTAGAAAACAATTGCAGCAATGACAAGACAATTCTTTTAGCCTGGGATGAAGAAGAATGTTGATGATTGCATTGCCAAATATATGGAATGTTAGAAAGTGAAAGTTGAGAATAGACACCCAACGGGTTTTCTACAACCATTGTCAATTCCAAAGAAGAAATGGGAAGTGGTAACCATTGATTTTATAACTAAATTTCCCAGGAAATCAAGGCAATATGATTCGATAATGGTAGTCGTGGATAAATTAACAAAGGTTGCTCATTTTGTTCCCATGAAAATGACTCATACAACAACTAATATTGCATAAATTTACATGAGGGAAATTGCTAGGTTGCATGAAATATCTAAGGAAATGGTCTTAGATAGAGATGCAAAGTTTACTTCAAATTTCTGGAGAATATTGTTTAAAGGATTTGGTATTGTTGGCATCAGAAGTCACTCCTGGATTGCAGCAAGAGTGAGCCTGAGGCCCATCAGTTTATGTCACTATTTGTTGATAAAGGGTGATGAATGGAAGTAAACTCAGAACAATATCGTTCTAACTCAGAAACTAGGCCAGACATGCACAAGCAGATGAGGTCTTGATTTAACTTCAGATAGTGAGTTGTAATAAGGGTGAGTAGGAGGAAGACTTCTGTGAGGAAATGCAAAGGTCTGTTGTAGGCATCGAGCTTCTAACAGTCTGTAGAAGAAAAACTTGAACACAATAGCATATTATATTCAAATGGAAAAAACACTAAAAGAACATAACAACATTACAATAAAACCTTTATCATAACACAGTCACAACGATTCATGTGAATCAGTCAATCATGAACTCTTTTAGTATGGGATAGAAACCAGATGAAAAAGAGAGTTGCCTTTCATTAAACAAGAAATTTCACATACAGATACATAGCCAGGAAAACCAGTTCTTCATTAAAACATTACAGTCGGGAGCTCTACTCTACCATCCATCTTTACAAAAATAGAAAAACTGAGTATATATACTCAGAAAAATTCACCCAGCAGAGGCGTGCTCGAACCTCCAGGGCGTGGCGTCTCTTCAGTCAAACCTGGATGGAACTCCTTCATCAGATGCCACCTTAACTCAGCATGGCTCTTGCAGGTGGACCTACACACAAGGGTACCACGGGCTGATTGCTCCAAGCCTCCCATACCTTCCATTCATGGCTTGAGCTAAGGTTTCATCTACCTGCTTGATTTTCATTAACTGCTTCCCCAGGGAGTGGCCAAGATAGTATGCTCAAGAGAAGACCATGTGCCTGCTCTCTAAAGCTCGGAGGCTAGCCTCCTTTTCTTCTGGCACTGCCATCAATGTAACCCAGGGCCATGACCTGGCGCCTCTCTCTAAGGGTGTTTCGGCATTTTTTATTTTGGGGATTTTTTACTTCCCTTGACTTCAAATTTCTTGGTGCCCAAACTCGCAAAACGGCCCTCTAGGATCAACAGTTGGATCAACTTTAAAAACTGATGGCCACGATCATTTTTCCATTGAAAAACCCTGGCCCTGTGTTCTCACTTTCTTTGTCCATACTCCAGACAACCCTGGCGCTAGGGTCATGGGCCCAACACTAAAGGCTCTTTCACATTTCACAATTTGGGGATGGCAAGGAGCCGACCCCTTGTCCTTCAAAGTCCTGGTAGCCGAAATGTCAAAATGGCTAATCTGCAATCAATGGTCGGATTTGATTTAATATGGATGGTCACGATGAACCTTAATGTATTTCAGGGATTCTCCCACCAGGAGTTCTCGTTCCTTTGCTCTCGACCCTTGTATTTCAAAGTCCCGGTAGCTGGAATGCCAAAATGGCTAATCCGTAATCAATGGATGGATTTGATTTAATATGGATGGTCACGATGAACCTTAATGTATTTTGGGGATTCTCCCACCGGGAGTTCTTGTTCCTTTGCTCTCGACCCTTGTATTTCAAAGTCCCGGTAGCCAAAATGGTGACCAGACTCAATCGTGCACCATGCGTCCCTTGGTTGGACGGCTGAGATCCTCCCTTGATCAACAGTCCTAATCGCTCGCCTCTCAACGAGCACATAAATTCAACCAGCCCCCACTTTAGCCCTGCTACCTCGTGACTGGGCACCAGGACCGTGGGCCCACACCCAAAGGCACCTTCGCATTTCGCAATTTCGGTGATTCCAACTGCAAGGGAGGAGTGACCCCCTGTCTTTGAAAACCCCAGTAGCCGAAATAGCGACCAGACTTAATCGCACGCCATGTGTCCCGACTAGATCGGATGACCACGATCATTTCGTAGAATATGTGCGCTTTGTCTCAGGCCTCTGCACTGCATTAAACTCCAAGTAACTTCATGGTCCTGGTTTACCCGATGTCCGTCGATCTTCCTTGATGATAGATCCTTGCCATTGAATACTTGATCGCTCGTTTGCTATCATTTTAAGCCTGAAATGGAGATTTTATGCGTGCTATGCTTGGGTGCTCATGACGGTGGCCTTTGAATAAAATGCATTTGATGGGTTTTTAAACCCCATTTCTTCGCATTTTACACCAAGGGCCTGAAATCAGAGAGAAACACCCCGCTTGCAAGAATTGGTTCTAACATTAGGCTCCATGGGGGATAGAGTCATCCCTTTGATGCTCTAAGAACTCCTTCTGTAGTTCCAGTTGCCTTCTGTTGGGCTATGGAGTCGTTTATTAAGCTGAAAATAAACAGAAAAACAATATTTACAAAAACAGAGGAGCCATCTAAGGCTCAAACAAAACATTTCTTGAGGAAATGCCCATTTACTGGGTCGTTAAAAACTTCTTCACCCTCCAAATCCTGCAACCTGTATGTGTTATTTAAGAATACTTCAGAGATTTTGAAAGGCCCAATCCAGAGGGCATCAAACTTGTTGTGTTTGCAGTCACTCTTGAGTGCAAGACATAGACTCTGAAATATTTGAGAGGTTTCACCAAGGCATAGGCCTATTTCTCCATGATCTCATACATGATTTCTGCATCTCTTAATGCCTTACTGAAAAAGGAAATGGGTTTCTCTCACCCCTCCTCATTTTTTTGCAATAAGACCGCAAGAACCAAAAGAAAAAACTAGGAAATCCTTGGAATAATCAGGACTGATCAACATAAGTGCTTCAATCAATGCCTTTTTTATTTGGACAAAAGATTCCCTGGGTTCAGCAGTCCATTTTACTTCATTTCCCTTTCTGAGCATGGATGTGATGTGTTTCACCAACTCAACAAAATTTGAGATGAACCTCCTCAGAAAGTTAATCTTCCCTAAAAAAACCTGGACTTCCTTTCTAGACTTGGGAAGTGACAGGGTCTGAATTGCCTCTACCCTGTTGGGATCAATTCTCACTCCCTCTGATGATACTATATGGCCTAACAACTTCCCCTCCTTCATAGCAAACAAAGATTTCTTGGGATTTAGGGAAAGGCCAAAACTCTGGCATTTCAAGAAAACTTTCCTCAAGTGACAGCAGTGCTCTTTATCAGACCTAGAGAAGACTGTGATGTCATCCAGATAGATCACCACAAACTGATCTTTCTCCCCGATGAAGGCTATGTCCATGGCTCACTGAAATGTTGCTCCTGCATTCATTAATCCAAAAGGCATTTTGGCATACATGAATGTGCCCCAAGGAGTGGTGAAGGCTATTTTTTCTCTGTCCTCAGGAATGAATGATATCTTATTATAGCCAGAAAAACCATCAATCATGGATATCCAAAATGCACCAGTTACCCTCTGCAATATGTGTTCCATGTTGGGCAAGGGATAGTTGTCTTTCTTTGAGCTCCTGTTCAGGTTCCTGAAATCAAAACAGAGCCTGATTTCTCCACTTTTCTTCCTCACAGGACCAAATTGGCCACCCACTCAGAATATCTCAAGGGGACAATGATTTTGGCATCTAACAACTTCTTCACTTCTCTCTCCATGACAGGAAACAACATGGGATTTATTTGTCTTAGCTTCTTCCTAAAGGGCTTAACCTCTTCCTTCAGTGGGATCTTGTGTTCAATGACAGATGTGTCATATGTCTTGAGGTATTCATAGGTCCATACAAACACATCAGTAAATTCTCTTAATAACTCAGTATATTTGGCCCTCTACTCTTTGGTCAAACTACTTGACAACTTGACAAACTTAGGCTCCTCCTGTGTGTTGATGTTGCACTCCACTGTATCAACATCTTCATTTGAAACCCTACCCTTTACTACCACATCATTTCCATCGAACAGTCTTTCTAAAGGGACTAGTCCCTTCGGAATGTGATTGCTAGGCAGATGAATAATATGGTGATTAGTAATTTTATTTAAAAATACCTCAGGGTGAGGGTAACTTTCGAGATCAGGATCCTGATCAATGTGCAATGCAGAAAATTCATCGACAGACTGAAGAAATTTTTTGATTTCAAGATCGTCTTTGAATACCTTCCAATGCTTGATATTGTCCGATACAGATGGCCTATATCTTATCTCAACATCATATTTGATCTTAGGCGGCAGAGGGATCCTGAATAGACTAGCTGAGACAGCTAAGGAATCGGCCAAAGTATTTTCCTCTCTTGGAATAAAAGAGATGTTGAAAGCTGAGAAGAAATTATCAATCAGGTCCCACACCTCATTTTGTAACTCCTAAGTCGAGGATGCTTAGCCCGATAAGCATTTCTGACCTGTTGAATTATCAACTCATCATCTCCAAACACTGCTACCCCCTAAATTCCCACTTCTTTTGCTCATATTCTCCCACATTATTGGTAGTTTCAAATTCTAGCTTGTATGATAGGGATATGGTTTCCTGACAAGGCGACACAAAAACCACTCCAGCGCCAGAGCCTTCGCTAGAAGAAGCTCTGTTGAAGAACATATTCCAAACAGAGGTGGTTGGAGGAGGTATCTCGTGATTAAATATGGGTTGCTTTCTGATTTGAAAAGGGGCTTCAGAAGTATCAGTGAGCTGCAATAAAATAAACCCCAAATCAATGTCAAGTGCAAAGATAGGATGATTGGTGGGGTCTGCTTCATCACTAACAATGTAGGCCAGTTGGGCTTCTCTGTACAACCTCTTGTGTTCCCCTCCAAAGACTAGAAGGGTGGCATATGTGAGATCCATCTATAATGTTCCTCCAATTTTTTTAATCCAAGATCTTGACAACAGCATGTCGAACTTAGGGGGAACATCAACTACTACAATGTCCATGACCACAATCTTCATTGGAAGCTGAAATAAAGAGACCACCAAGTCTTTGATGACTCTAAGGCACTGCACCCTCCTTGAATCAAAAGAGTATAAATAGTGATAATCCTTTGTCACTTCCAGTCCCAATTCTTCCATGACTATTTTTGGCATAAGGTTGTGGGAAGCTCCTGAATCCATGAGGAAATTATGCAGCACCTTATCATGTATGTTCAGGGATGTGTAGAAGAAAGCGGATGAATCATCTCTGTCTTCTACCATGGGACCTAGGACGACTAGTGGCTTTTCATCTTGAAGATTTATTGAGTCTATGGAAGGCTGGGGGGACTCAGATTGTAGCAGTTTGGAGAGGGACCTTTCAAAATCTTCATTTTTAACTAGTTCTAAGAGGGGTACAGGAATTCTAAGATTTTGAATTTCATGCTCAAAACTAAAGGAGGAAAGAGGATTAGGAGCTTCCCTCACCTCAGAGACAGGTTCTTTGGCTGTTGGTGAAGTATTCTGAGTTTTTTTTTCTTTAGTAGTGATTGTTGCAGGTTTAGCAGGCCTTTCCGCTATGAGGGGTTGATCATGGATATCAAAATTCCCTTCTTTCTTCTTTGACCTGAGATGGTATCTTTCAGGAGTGTTGTTGGCCTTTTCCCCTTTACCCAAATCATTGATTTGAATGTTCATAATGGATTCTTCATATGCAGATTGAGTCAAATGGGGAAAAGGGGAAGTGTCTTCAATACAGTGAATTTCAAGGTCGAGCTCATCTATCTCCTCTCCTTCCTCATGAACAACTAGGTTATTTTGGAGAGGGGTTTGAATCCTCTAATCATCTCTGTCTTTGCTCCTTTTTTCCCTTGGCAAAGCCTATGGCACATTGTTACTAGGCCTCCTGAAGCCTCTATTATCAGTATTTTGTGGATTTATGTACATGGGCTTCCCTTCTAACTCCCACCTTTCCATTCTAGCCGAAAGTGATTTTAGCACTTTAGTTACCTCATCCGTCTGAAGGGGAAGGGGAGAGGAATTGGATGGGGAGGCTTCAGGTCTCTTCCTGGATATGTCTCTATCAACCTTATTCCTGAGTCGATCAATAGCCAATATGTTAGATTCTACTTCCATGGCTGCATCCTGCATGTGAGCCAGAGTAGTGGCTCTCCTTTCCCTCAACAGGAGGCAGAAATCAGGATCAAAAGCACTAGCATAAGTGATTTTAGCAGAGGCTTCTGAGGGCTTTATCTCAATGGGGATCTTATTGTACATTTTATTGAATCTCTTGGAGAAGTCAGAGATAGACTCTCCTTCCTTTCTCTTCAAAGACCCAAACTCTGTCATGTAATACATGAAGTCTTTTTTGTCTCCCCACTGTCTCAAAAGGGCATTATCCAAAGCCTCAATCCCATCAATAGATCCAGGAGGCAGGGCCCTAAACCACTTTCTAGCCTCCCCTTCAAGGCTATGGATGAAAATCCTCATCCATACATCTGCATGCATGATAACATGATCATCTGTAAAATTGTAAAAGGCTTCAAGGTGTTCTTCTGCAGCTATGTCCCCTTCGCCTGTAAACTTGGGAAGCTACTTAAGGTAGCCATCTGCTGGAAGGGCATTGAGAGGCTAAGGTAACAAAAGGGGAGCATACCTAGAAGATATTATAGCCTCCATTCTAGTCATGGGGGGATTTGCTCCTTCCATAGGAATATTAGGTGGAGGGGAACTCGGAGGAGAAGGAGCTCGAACAGGGGATACTGGAAATGAGCTTCCAAGTAGAAGGGGAAACAATGGGGGATTCAGAGACAAGGCTAAGGTGCTTGAGTCAGCAGATGCTTCTCTCTGTGCAGTAGCAGAAATAGTAATAAGAGGAGGGGTGGAAAAGCTAGGAGTGGGAATATATTCTATGGTCCTGGGTCTACGCCAAGGTACCGTTTCAGGGGAGAGGGGAGTGACAAGGATTTATCCCTCCAATCCCAGACCAGGAAGGGAAAACTCAGCAGGAACACTTCCAAAATTCAGGAAATGGGAAACTTTAGAAAAAGGTCTGCTAGGAAGCTGAGAAGAAGAAATGGAGTTTCTACAGAAGGAGATGGAAAATTACCTGGTTTAGCGGTGGAAGTTTCTCCTTCGGAGGCCTTTCCTTTTTTGATAATCACCTCCGGATCAGCTTCAGGCATAGCTAGAGGCAGTTGTGGATGGGACCACGTGTGTCTACCTCTGGAAGCCAAAACTAAAACAGCAGGTTCGCCAGAGTGGAGTCGTAACAATGGAGTCTCCAGGTGCACATTAGCAATCTTGTAGGGCTTTGATGCTCGATGAACCTTTAGAATCAGAGGCTCGATGTCGTTCGATCCCAGGGAAAATTTTCAACTTCGTCCTCGGCAACGGCGCCAGAAATGTTAGCTTCAGAAGTCACTCCTCGATTGCAGCAAGAGTGAGCCTGAGGCCCATTAATTTATGTCACTATTTGTTGATAAAGGGTAATGAATGGAAGTAAACTCAGAACAATATTGTTCTAACTCAGAAACTAGGCCAGACATGCACAAGCAGATGAGGTCTTGATTTAACTTCAGACAATGAGTTGTAATAAGGGTGAGTAGGAGGAAGACTTCTGTGAGGAAATGCAAAGGTCTATTGTAGGCATCGAGCTTCTAACAGCATATAGAAGAAAAACTTGAACACAAGAGCATCTTATATTCAAATTGCAGAAACACTAAAAGAACATAACAGTGTTACAATAAAACCTTTATCATAACATAGTCACAACGATTCATGTGAATCAGTCAATCATGAACTCTTTTAGTATGGGATAGAAACCAGATGAAAAAGAGATTTGCCTTTCATTAAACAAGAAATTTCAAATATAGATACATAGCCAGGAAAACCAGTGCTTCATTAAAATATTATAGTCGGGAGCTCTGCTCTACCATCCATCTTTACAAAAATATAAAAACTGAGTATATATACTCAGAAAAATTCACCCAACAGAGGCGTGCTCGAACCTCCAGGGCATGGCGTCTCTTCAGTCAAACCTGGACGGAACTCCTTCGTCAGATGCCACCTTAACTCATCATGGCTCTTGCAGGGGGACCTGCACACAAGGGTACCACGGGTTGATTGCTCCAGGCCACCCATTCCTTCCATTCATGGATCTAGTTGAGGTTTCATCTACCTGCTCGATTTTCATTAACTGCTTCCCCAGGAAGTGGCCGAGACGATATGCTCAAGAGAAGACCACGTGCCTGCTCTCTAAATCTCATAGGCTAGCCTCCCTTTCTTCTGGCACTGCCATCAATGTAACCCAAGGCCATGACCTGGTGCCTCTCTCCAAGGGTGTTTCGTCTTTTTTTCTTTCGGGGATTTCTATTTCCCCTGCCTTCAAATTTCCTACTGCCCAAACTCGTGAAACGGCCCTCCAAGATCAACGGTTGGATCAACTTTAAAAACTGACGGCCACAATCATTTTTCCATTGAACAACCTTGGCCCTTTCTTTGGCCATACTCCATACAAACCTGGTGCTAGGGTCATGGCCCCAACACTAAAGGCTCTTTCGCATTTCACGATTTGGGGATGGCAAGGAGACAACCCCTTGTCCTTCAAAGTCCTAGTAGCCGGAATGCCGAAACGGCTAATCCGCAATCAATGGCTGGATTTGATTTAATATGTACGGTCACAATGAACCTTAATGTATTTTGGGGATTCTCCCACTGGGAGTTCTCGTTCCTTTTCTCTCGACCCTTGTATTTCAAAGTCCCGGTAACCGGAATGTCGAAATGGCTAATCCACAATCAATGGCTAGATTTGATTTAATATGGATGGTCACGATGAACCTTAATGTATTTCGGGGATTCTCCCACCGGGAGTTCTCATTCCTTTGCTCTTGACCCTTGTATTTCAAAGTCCCGGTAGCCGAAATGCCGACCAGACTCAATCATGCACCACGCATCCCTTGGTTGGACGGCTAAGATCCTCCCCTGATCAACGGTCCTGATCACTCACCTCTCAACGAGTGCATAAATTCAACCGGCCCCCACTTTAGCCCTGCTACCTCGTGACTGGGTGCCAGGACCATGGGCCCACACCCAAAGGCGCCTTCGCATTTCACGATTTCGGCGATTCCAACTGCAAGGGAGGAGTGACCCCCTATCTTTCAAAACCCCGGTAGCCGAAATAGCGACCAGACTTAATCGCATGCCACGTGTCCCGACTAGATCGGACGACCACGATTATTTCGTAGAATATGTGCACTTTGTCTCAAGCCTCTGCACTATGTTAAACTTCGGGCAACTTCATGGGCCCAATTTACCCGATGTCTGTCGATCTTCCTTGATGATAGATCCTTGTCATTGAATACTTGATCGCCCGTCTGCTATCATTTTAAGCCTGAAATGTAGATTTTATGCGTGCTACGCTTAGGCGCTCATGACTGTGGCCTTTGAATAAAATGCATTTGATGGGTTTTTAAACCCCATTTCTTCGCATTTTACACCAAGGGCCTGAAATCGGAGAGAAACACCCTGCTTGCAAGAATTGGCGCTAACAGGTACAACTCTAAACTTTAGCACAACATATCATCCACAGTCAGATGGGTAGACATAGAGAGTTAATAAAGTAATTGAAGACATGTGGAGAATGTATGTGATGGATAATCCATCTAACTGGGGATATTACTTGGATTTTGTTGATTTTTCCTATAATAATGGGTATCAAGCTTCATTGAATATGAGCCCATTTGAAGCTTTGTATGGTAGAAAATCCAATACTCCAGTGAGTTGGGACAACCCAACAGCCATAGTGGTTCTTGGACTAGAATTTCTCAAGGATATGGAAGACTAGATGGTTAGAATTAAGCAGAATTTGAAGGAAGCACAAGATGGACAGAAGAGTTATGCAGATAAGAACAAGAAAAATAGAGAATTTAAAGTGGGAGAGCATGTGCTTTTGAAAGTGAATCCCAAGAAGAGCTCATTAAAGTTCGGAAGCTATACAAAGATAGCAGCCAGATTTTGCGGTCCATTTGAGATATTGAACAGAATAGGGCTAGTTGCATAAATTCTTACATTACCTACTTCCATGAATGTGCATAATGTTTTTCATGTCTCTTTGCTGAAAAATTATGTGCATGATCCTAACCATGTTATTGATTGGAATTTGATTCAGGTGGATCCAGAAGGATACTTTCAGGTCCAGTCGGTGCACATATCAAAAAAAAAATTCAAAATGATCTGGAATCATTCATAGAATTGGTAAAATTTTAGTGGACCTGCTATGGTCCTGAATATGCCACTTGGGAGAATGAAGATGCCATGCAGGCAGAGTACCTACGAATTTTTGAATAATTTTGAAATTTTGATTCTTGTTTTGTATATGCACTGAGGACAATGCCAAAATAAGGGGGAGGGGAATGTAATACCCTAGTTTAGAGTCCCCAGAATAATAATGTATTTTTTTTATTTGATGAAAGGAAGAACAACCCAAACAATTAAGGGAGGCTAGAGTGCCTAGGAAATGTAATACTTTGAACATTACAAATAATAAAATACATCGTTGACTTCAAGATGGACAAGGAAAATGTTAAGCCCTAAATCGTGGCACATAACCCCTTAATTGGGACATATTACATTAGTATTTTTATTTTATTTATGTCATCTTGGGTCCATTAGTTGTAATCGTACCTCCTAGTCTCCTATATATACCAAGGAGACCTTTTCATTTGGAATCATCTTGTATTTGTGAATTCATATGATGTATAAGGAGGTTTCCCCCTTGAAGAGGCTTATTATCTGAATGTATCTCTTTTTCAAGGCATTGAGTACTTATTCTGATTTTTTTATGCTATTTTGATATTTGGTTATTAACATTTGGTATCAGAGCTAGACAATCCTCGGGACTGGCTTCTTCAAAACAAGTCTTCTTGGAATTTTCACTACAACTTTTTTTATGGAAGGTTTAGGGATCTGGAATTTCTATGGTGTAGAGGAGACATATAGAGATAACTTGGTTCCAAATTTCAGATCTTGGTTCATTATAGTTTTGGAGATACATTTTGTTTAAGTTAGGGTTTTTTACTAGTCCTGAAACACGTCTTCTTAGCATTTTCACTCCCATTTTTTTTGGCTTGGTTTCAATTTCTAAATTTTTTACAGTAAGAAGGAAGAATAGTGAAGTATATTTTATAAAAATTTAATCCCTTGATTTGATTTACTCTAAAAGTTATTCTCTGAGTAAATTAGGGTTTTTGGCTGATCTGGATTTCAGTCTAAAATAGGTTTTCTTGGGAAAAATGTTATATATGAATCTACAGACCTCCAAATTGAGTGAGACCTATTACATTGGTTAGGTTACAGAACAAATTTTTAATGGTACAAATTTCAAGTTCTGAAGTGAAGACAGTTACTTGTGGCAATCCGTACAAGTTCGCTCTCCTAAAAGGGAAAAAAATCAGCACATCTTGAGAAAGTTGATACATAAAATTCTCTTGGAGAATCCAATTTGGGTCTAACCTATGGGGTTGGAAAGAAGACACATCATGCTACCTCAGGACGAAATTTTAGACTCAGAAGGGAAGAAATTGCAGAGCTACAACAGAAGAAAAGTCAGCTAGCAAAACAATCTCCAAATCAAGGTTTTAAAAGGTGCATTTTTTTTTTGGAAATTTGCATATCTTTTTACTACAAGATCCAATTGGGGTGATTCAAAAAGTGGAATAAAGTGGGATAAAACGAGTATCACATAAAATGGGAGAATCTTAGGTATTTTTAGGTATAGATGTATTTTGATGTCTCTAAACGTAGGATCTGTCGTTACTTGTTAGCGCTACAACTCGGGGAAAATGTAGTTCTTCCACGTACCTAGAGTATATCTGAAGGCCCCTTTCGAACGGTTGCGCATTAGACAACACTACTAAATATTTGAGCTGCTATGTACCTACCGTATATTGGGAGACCCCCTAGAATCCTGAGACCATCCAAATAAACCATTTGGTCGTCTTGTTGCTATAGTACATCGAGAAAAAAACTCGGAGAGATCACTCTCTAGTACCTGGGTAGTCAGATAGTATGGCTAAGGGCATGATCAATCCTCCTTAGTTAGTGCCCTGAGATATTGGGTCGAGTACTATTGTTGGACCCTGCACATATATCAGAAAGCTATAGCACCTGGCACTCCCTTGTTTGTGAGGACCTATGCCTAAGCCAATTAGGAATTCCTACCTTGCAGTGATACTAAGCCAACATGCCACCAAAAAAGGGAACTTCTACACCAAATAAGTGCTCAGACAGTCCTACTTGGACTCTTGATGAAGGTGAAGAAATGTGCAAGGACATAGATGATTTACAACATAAGGAAGTAACAAAATATGAAATACAAAGGATGATGGATTCAACTGAAGCTAAGTTAGAAGCGATGATGGATACTAAGATGGATGGATTAAAAGGGGATATCATGGAAGGGTTGAAAAACTTGCTAATAGAGAGGCCACCTGAAAGTGACAATGTATCCCATGAAATTCATGATGAGGACACAAGGAAGATGAATCAAGATTGGAGAAACTCCAGCTTTGGGTTGAAGACCAACCACTTTCCTAAGATCGATATGAGGAAGTTTGATGGCAAGGATCCAATAACATGGATACTCTAGATGGAGAAGTTATTTGATCTACATGATGTGCCACACACACAAAAGGTACGAATTGTGTCCTTATATTTAGAACCTAATCAATTTGTGTGGTATCGATGGCTTTTTTCTCGCAAATCACTTGTCACTTGGAAAATTTTCACGGAAGAAATGATAGCACACTATGAGGATACAAGGAGAAATACCTTCTTTAGTCAATTGATAAATCTCAATAAAAGGGTTTAGTTGAGAGCACATTGAGAACTTCCAAAGATTGAATATAAAGGTAACAGATATTCCATATGAGCACCTAATTGATGTCTTTATAGGAACTTTAAAGGATAACATTCAACATGAGGTTCACCTTTAGGAAACCAAATCATTGGAGAATGTGTTCAGGGTGGCGAGAAATGTTGAAAGTAAAAATATGGCTATGGCCACTAGAAGGACCACCCCTAACATCTATCAAGAGAATAATGTTCCTTCTTCTAAACCACCTCGGCATACAAGGTTGACACCTCAACAATTGGAGGAAATAAAAGTAAAAGGTTTATTCTTTAACTATGACAGCAAGTACAGTAAGGGACATAAGTGTGGTGAGAAGAAATTATTCTACATAGATTGTGAAGAAGAAGAAGAACAAGAACAAGAACAAAAACCATCTCAAGATGAAGATGTAGAAGAGATTTCTTTTGAAGAGATGACTCCCACCATATCATGTCATGCATTGGCTAAAATTAGAACTCCTCAAACCCTCAAGATCGAAGGATATATCAAAACAAAAAAGGTAATAGTGCTAATTGATTATGGTAGTACTCATAATTTCATTCAGTGTAAATTAGCCAAAGCTCTCAATTGCTTTATATATCCAGTGCCAGAGCTTCAAGTAATGATTTCAAATGGAGGAACTATCAATTGCTCAGGAAAATGCCAAAATATCAATCTTAATATGGAGGAATATCTAATGAATAGTCCAATGATTGCTATACCCATGGGTGGTGTTGATGTCGTACTAGGGGTCAAATGGCTACAATCATTGGGAATAGTGGCTTTTAATTTTCAAGAAATTTTCATGAAATTTTCATTGGAAGGAAAGGAATTTGAGTTAAGGGGTATCACGGGGAAACCCAGTAAGGTGGTAAGCTTTAATGGCATGAAACAGATATTGAAAAAGAGGCATCACGGTGTAATTGTACAACTATGATCACTAGATGTTCAAACATCTAAGCCATATATTCCCCTATATCTCCAAGGGATCATTGATAAGAATTCTAAAGTATTTGAAGATATTCCCAGAGGTCTTCCACCCACTCGTGATCATGATCATGATATTCACTTAATTATTGGGAGTGTTCCTCTTGACATCAGGCCTTACAGATACCCTTATGTCCAAAAGAGTGAAATTGAGCATATGGTTGAAGAAATGTTAGAGGTTGGCATTATTAGACCTAACCAAAGTTCTTACTCTGCACTGGTGGTAATGGTACTCAAGAAAGAGGGCTCATGGTGTATGTGTCCAAATTATAGAGAGATCAACAAGATCACCATTAAATATAAGTTTCCCATTCCTGTCATTGATGAATTCTTAGATGAAATACATAGAGCAATCTACTTCACAAAGTTGGATCTTCATTCAGGGTACCATCAGATTAGAATGAACGAAGAAGATATCCCAAAAACAACATTCAGAACTCATGAAGGCCATTATGAATTTTTGGTCATGCCTTTTGGCCTTACGAATGCACCTTCCACATTCCAAGGGTTGATGAATTCCATTTTCAAGCCCTTCCTTCGGAAATTTGTGTTAGTATTTTTTGATGATATACTAATCTTCAACAAGTCTTGGGAAGATCATATCCGACATGTTGACAGCGTGCTACAACTACTAAAGGAGCAACAACTATATGCCAAACCGTCTAAATGCTTCTTTGGGGTGAAGGAGGTAGATTATTTGGGATATATGTATCTCATGAAGGTGTCAAGGTAGACCCTAACAATATTAAAGCCATGATAAATTGGTCGATTCCCAAAACATTGAAGAATCTTAGAGGAGTTTTGGGTTTGACATGTTACTACTGCAAGTTTGTTCAAAACTATGGAAGAATAGAAACACCTTTAACTACATTAACTAAGAAGGATGCATTTTCATGGACTCCATAGGAAACTCAAGCTTTTTAACAAATTGAAGAGGCAATGTGCAAAGTTCATGTCTTGACCACACCAAACTTCACAAAAAACTTTATTGTGGAATGTGATGCGTCGGGAAATGGCATTGGTGTTGTTCTAATTCAAGAAGGAAGGCCCCTTGCTTTTGAAAGTTGACCACTCAAGGGAAAGGACTTACACAACCCATTTATGAGAAGGAAATGATGACAATACTACATGCATTGAAGAAATGGCACCCTTACCTAATAGGTAGGCACTTCAAGGTCAAAACAGATCATGAAAGTCTTAAATACTTCTTGGAACAAACACTATCTTCAGAAGAGCAACAAAAATGGGTGACCAAGATGTTG
The DNA here is from genome assembly GCA_009831015.1 of Picea engelmannii. NCBI lineage: Eukaryota > Viridiplantae > Streptophyta > Pinopsida > Pinales > Pinaceae > Picea > Picea engelmannii. The sequence continues at coordinate 1,125,724 of ML779191.1, forward strand.
GGTTATGACTTTGAAAACATCTAAAAAAAAGGAAAGAAAAATGTTGTGGCAGATGCACTCTCAAGAAAGGATGAAGATGTTGAGGCATTTCTCTGTGTTATCTCTATCATCCAACCTGATTGGATAATAGAAGCAATGGATGAATGGAAGAATGACAAAGAAGTGTGGACTCTCATTCAAAGGTTGCAGCAGGATTCCAGTGCATCCGATACATTTACATGGAAAAATGATTCACTATGGTACACAGATCGCTTATATTTATGTAATAACTCCCAACTCAAACAAAAGGTACTTTTGGAATTGCACACATCTCTGGTAGGAGGGCACTCGGGATTTTTGAAAACCTATCACAGGATCAAGAGGGAATGTTTTTCGGATTGTCTTAAAACTGATGTTCAAAGGTTTGTCCCAGAACGTTTGGTTTTCCAACAAAATAAGGTGGAAACAATTAAGACCCCGGGTCCTTTACAACCATTATCCATTCCAAGTCAGCGTTGGGAGGAGGTTTCCATGGATTTCATCACAGGGTTACCAAAGTCTAAAGGAAAGAGTGTCATCATGGTGATTGTTGATAGACTTACCAAGTACACACACTTTTTTGCACTCTCTCATCCTTTCAAAGCCAGGACATTTGCTACTGCATTCATGGAGACAACTCAAAAGCTACATGGAAGCCCAAATATTATTGTAAGTGACAGAGATCCCATCTTCACTGGACATTTTTTGACAGAATTATTTTATTGTTTGGGTACTCAATTGGCTCATAGCTCATCTTATCATCCTCAATCTGATGGACAAACTGAGATAGTGAAAAAATGTCTTGAAGGCTACCTTCGTTGCTTTGTCTCTGATAAACAAACATAATGGTTCAAGTGGTTACCCTTGGCAGAATGGTGGTATAATACTTCCTTTCATACTGCAACAAAAATGATACCATTTATGGCACTTTATGGATATCACCCACCATCCATCACTTCTTCTCTAAAAGAAAAATCTAAGGTTCAAGTAGTGGAATATCACATTGAGCATCAACAACAAGTTCTCCAACTCTTAAAGGACAACCTGACCATGGCACAAAATCGCATGAAACAACAAGCAGATCAACGTCGTAGTGAAAGAAGTTTTGAAATAGAGGATTAGGTATTTTTAATACTGCAACCATACAAACAGATGTCCCTCAAGCAAGCTAAGAAGGATAAGAAATTATCACCGAAGTACTATGGCCCTTATAAGGTGTTTCAAAAGATTGGTACTATGGCATACAAATTGGAGTTGCCTACATCTTCGCGAGTACACCCAGCTTTTTGTGTTTCATGCTTAAAGAAGGTTATAGGTGACAATATCCTAGTTCAAACTATATTTCCAAAACTTGACGAGGAAGGAAAAATCATATTGGAGCCTGAAGCTATCACTGACACAAGAATTTGCCAACTGAGGAATAGATCAATTTCAGAGTATCTCATTAAGTGGAAGAAACTACCTATTGAAGATTCCACATAGGTATTAGATGAGTCTTTTATACAGAAGCATCCAAAACTACTCAAGCATTGAGAATAACACTTGTCTGGAGGGGAGGGGCATGTTAAGCCCTAAATCGTGGCACATTACCCCTTAATTGGGGCATATTACATTAGTATTGTTGTTTTATTTATGTCGACTTGGGTCCATTAGTTGTAATTGTACCTCCTAGTCTCCTATATATACCAAGGAGACATTTTCATTTGGAATCATCTTGTAGTTGTGAATTCATATGATGTATAAGGAGGTTGCCCCCTTGAAGATGCTTATTATCTTAATTTCTCTCTTTGTCAAGGCGTTGAGTAATTATTCCAAGGTTTTTATGCTATTTTGATATTTGGTTCTTAATAGACAAGATTTATAGGAGGTTATGATTCCATAAGAGAGGGGGCTAAAGGGGATAAATATTTTATTACATTTTATTTACCCATATTGCTTTTAATTGAGAAAAGTAGTCATATGAGCTTCCTAGGGAAATTCCATGTGGTTCTTGATTTCCAAGTAAATACATATAAACCCCTCTTTAGGTTGTTTGGGGGTTCACTCTTCATTCATTGTTGCTCATCATTTGGTTCATCATTCATTTAATCCTCTTGTTCATTCTTGTGTTTGCTTGGGGAAAGGAAAACAAATTGTTGAGGAAAGAAGCCATTGTTTTGTTAGTTGTAGTAATTATTGGTGTATTCTAGCCATGAATTGGTGTATTTATGCCTGAGATGCATATGCATGTGTTAAATCTTGTTCACAGTTGTGAATCCTAAGAGTCTCGACATGTAGATTCTTGACCAGATCCATTGAAGCTCTAGAAAGAAGTGGAAAACTTGAGGGACTGCATGGTAGTGAAGGGGATTCATTGTCCTTGGATGGTGCAGGCTAGAGATAAGAGAGTTGGTGTACTTTGGATTGTTGTGTGTTGAGAAACCTGTGCGAGCATGAGTGTTGACTAGTTTGGCAAGTTGATTGTCGCTCTGGAACCTTTCCTTGTGGATTCATAGCCTTTTCTCGGGGTTGACCTACTATTGAGACATGGAACAACAATGTCTAAGGTTGGGTGGAACGTCCTTGGTCTACAGCCAATTGGTGATTGGTTTTGTTGAAGATAAGTGCTCTCTTTCATGTGTTTTTTTGCTTGTATATTTAATTTCATTGTGTATTAGTTATTGTCTCTAAGATATGTATTTTGATGTGCATGCCTACTGGTTATTGTTGTGCATGGAATGATTAAGCATTATTCTTAAGTCTAGCATGAATCTTGATTATTGCATGTGCAATTATTGCATTTCTTTCATGCTTCTTTATTAATTAATTGGTATCAAAAAATTTGAATCATCCCAAGAGGGGGAATTTAGAAGTACCTGGGTAGTGGGTACGTTTTAGATCAGAGCATTGAGCAAATTGGTTTGAGTTGTGTTGATTTGGGTCTATTATAGGTATTTCTTTTAAAGATGAGTAACACTTATCTCGGTGTATATTTCTCTCATTGTTTGTTGTTGTTTCAAGGCAATGAGAGTGAAGAATCTAAAAACAATGCTCTCGTATCCTTATGAGGTAGAAATTAAAAAACACAAAATTGCACATTTTAACTATCAAGTCTCTTTAAAACAAACTTGGGGACTTTGTGGGTTGAGGCTCTTGTTGCATTAAGAGAAACGGGGTGGTATGTTCCATACCCTATTATGAGGGATATTTTTAATATATGTGCTTAACAATGATGTGACATGTGGCACAAGTATATGCTTAATAATAATGTGACACGAGGCATAAGTCTAATCAACATAATATTTAATAAAAACTAACGACCTACTAAAATGTGTAATATCCTTATAAATCAAAAGGTTTAAAAATAAAAATTATAATATAATTTGTTTTTTTAAATTAAGCACTAATTATACATAGTTATAAATGTATCTTAAGTAATGAGGATTTTTTTATCTCTCTAAAATTTAGAGCTAATATGGATATAGATTTACTTTGGATATAGATTTACTTTGATTGTAATATACTATGTAGGTAATGTTTTATGGTATTTTCTTGTTATATGAAATATTTGTCTTAATCTTTCTAATTTTATAATGAGTAAAAAAATTTATAGTTTTTAATGATTAAAGAAAAGATTTTTTTTATATTTTTAAGCTCATCAAAATTAGAATTAAAAGGACTATAAATTTGTTCAAAAATCAACATTATATTATAGAAATATAATTCCACACAACAAAATTTGGACTAAAAAATCTTTGTTAACTATTTTTTTAATGAGTAATTTGGACTAAGAAATATTTGTTAACTATTTTCTTAACACATATTTGTTAACTATTTTCTTAACAAGGGGTGATAATGGGTGTGGGTTAAGCATTGCCTAAAATGCCCTATTTTTTGACACATTTTGTTTTTCTTTGTTAACTTTTTTGGCATAAAATTAGTTAGAAATTAAAGTTTATTTTCATCATGTCAAATTTGTAATTTCACTAATTAATAAATATGATATAAAGAGTGTTAAGGTGTTTCTATTTTAATCAAATCATCAAAAATGAAAATTCAAGGGATTGAAATTTGACATTACAACTCTATTATATGAAAGTTGAGATTTTACCAATTAATAAATATGATCTAATAAGTTTTGTAATTTTTTGAATTTAGTAAAATCAGTAAAAACGAAAATCCAACAGTTAATTCTTTATAAATTACAAATTTGGAGTACATGAAATTTTAACAAAAATAACAATGCATTTATCCATTAAATTATCTAATCTTATAACAAACTTCTTTCATAAAATCAAAGTTCTCATCTCTATCTCATTTTCAATGACATGAATTGATCTTGTTCTTAAAATTTCTACATAATTCTTCTTAAATTTGAATAGCAAAGAAATCATGAATATTAATTTTTCCTTATTGAAAGAGTGAGTTGCTCTTTAAGTAAAACAAAAAGACTTCGTAATACTAGTCATCTTTTTCGGATAAAGATTACGTTCCCTCTATAAATAGAGATATACCGACTTCATGGTGGTGTGTCGTTATTATTAATAAGTATAATATAATAAGTATTTAAAAAATTACTTATTATTATATAAAATTATTAGTAAGTATTTAAAAAATAAGATTATACTATAAAATTATTAGACAAGTTTACGAAAAAGAAATGTGTTGAATTTGATTATAGAGATAAAAGTTTAAATGAATATGAAATTTCAAACAAGTTTATGAAAAAGAAATGTGTTGAATATTGATTATAAAGATCTCATTTTTAATGACATGAATTGATTTTTTTTTTAAATTTCTACATAATTATTAACAAGTTTGAATAGCAAAGAAAACATGAATATTAAGTTTTCCTTATAGAAAAAGAAAAAGTGAGTTGCTAGTTAAGTAAAACAAAAAGACTTATTAATACTATTCATCTTTTTTGGATAAAGATTACGTTCCCTTTATGAATAGAAATATACCGACTTCATGGTGGCGTGTCATTAATGCATGCACTAAGTATTTAAAAAATATGATTATAATATAAAACTATTAAACAAGTTCATGAAAAAGAAATGTGTTGAATATTGATTATAAAGACAAAAGTTTAAATGAGTATGAAATTTCAGACAAGTTCATGAAAAAGAAATGTGTTGAAAAAATATGATTATAATATAAAACTATTAAACAAGTTCATGAAAAAGAAATGTGTTGAATATTGATTATAAAGACAAAAGTTTAAATGAGTATGAAATTTCAGACAAGTTTATGAAAAAGAAATGTGTTGAATATTAATTATAAAGACAAAAGTTTAAATGAATATGAAATTTCATAAAAAGAGGTGTGTAATTATTTGAGAATTTAGTAGAAAAAAAAATACAAAACTATTTACGAGTTCATGAAAAAGAAATATGATAAATATTGATTAGAAAGTCAAATAAACACATATGAAACTTCTTGAAAATGACGAGTGTGGTGGGTGTAAATGAGTATAAAATTATTTGAGAATTTAGTAGAAAATAAGTGTGTGGTGGAACTTCTAGGAAAGGAGTATACAACTATTTAGTAACTTTGTGGAAATTTTATATTTGAGAATTTAGTAGAAAATAAGTGTCATGGAACTTCTAAGAAAGGAGTATACAACTATTTGGTAACTTCGTGGAAATTTCATATTTGAGAATTTAGTAGAAAATAAATAAGTGTGTTGTGGAACTTCTAGAAAAGGAGTATACAACTATTTGGTAATTTGGTGGAAATTTCATATTTGAGAATTTAGTAGAAAATAAGTGTGTGGTAGAACTTCTAAGAAAAGAGTATACAACTATTTTTTAACTTCGTGGAAATTTCATATTTGAGAATTTAGTAAAAAATAAATGTGTGGTGGAACTTCCAGAAAAAAAAGTATACAACTATTTGGTAACTTTGTGGAAATTTCATATTTGAGAATTTAGTAGAAAATAAATGTGTGGTGGAACTTCTAAAGTATACAACTATTTGGTAACTTCGTGGAAAGGTGTGTTGATGGGTAATAAGTTTAAAAACTATAAATAATCGTTATCATCCATTTCATAAAAAAATGTGTTAAAGATTGACTATAAAGTCAAAAAGTAAAATATAAAACTATATGTTTGCTAATTATTTTAGTAAATGGTTTTTTAGGACACGGATATTGGGCTAATGTCAAAATCACCCTCTTTATAGACTTACCACTTGTAAGCGGCCCTTATCTACCACATAATTACATATTAATTACATATCTAATAGTAGGTATAAAACCGAACCTTCATTTGGTAAAATGTTTAAACTACGTAAAATGTTTAAACTACGGCTAAAACTATTAATAACTTGATAGGAAACAGATTTATGGTGAGCAACATGTACGAAATGAAATTATGATATTCGTTGATAGGGATGAAATTTGACGGACAAATTGGTTATCACCGACCAATTTACCTGACGGTTAAATTTTTAATAACTGTCTACATTTTTTGGTTAAAACGTTCAGAAAGGTCATTGAAGTTGAAATTGGAAAAACCGTGAAATTTGACGCGCTGGAAGGTCATGAACTTCAATTCTTAAATATAACTAGATGTTCCAAGCTAATATCAATACCATCTGTAATATATGATCTCAAAAAACTCAATTATTTTCAATATAATACTTTCTTAATATAAAGAGGTGATCTTTCAAATCTTCAGTTTTTAAATATATGTGGATGTTCAATTCTACATAAACTTCAATTCAATTTTCATAAACTTCAATTTTAAATTATTATATAATATTGATTCACTTTTAAAAAATAACAGACGAGATTGTGTTGAAAGTTTAACAGGGGGATAATTTATATTTCTATTTATATCTCAACGGTCAATGTTTAAATTCTTCTTGTCATTGATTCATTTTTTCGGTCACTGAAACTTGAAAGATTTAATAAACTTGTAGAGAATATTTTACTTGGTTGCATATTCTTGTACTTAAAATGATACACTGCATTGAATCTGAACAAATGTGAAATTTCAAACCCCAGGGACAAACATTCTGGCATACACAAAACAGGGCTTAACAACGAAGTCAATTGCACCCATTAAATAGAAGTATAATCAGGGACGGCTGCCAGTTAGTTTGTCCAAGGCATTTTCCTTGTTTTGACCATGATTCCAAAGACCAATATGCCCCCAATTTAGTAGGCAATGATGGGCACAATATCCAACTGGTGATCATTTTTTTCTTAAAATCCTATAATCTGGAATTACTGGCAAAAACAACCTATATGGCCTGGTCTGGCATACTGGAAACGTGGATCCCCTCACCCAAATCCTGCAGGATCTCCTGGGGATTTGGTAGAAAATGGCTCTGCGTTTGGATCCGTTCCGCCGGTGGAAATGTATCTTGTTGTTCTGTTGGATACAACCAGTACGTGGATCCGCAATGTAGCTTATCAGTGTGTCTTTTTATAGAGCACCTTTAGCCCTTTTACTGTGTATGTGCATAGGTTTTGAATTTTGGTTCAAGGATTAATGAATTTAAGCATTTAGCTTAGTGCAGTCAACACTTTTAGGATTAATGAATACAAATTTGAAGATTAATGAATAAACATTTAATGATAAATAAAGTGTATCTTGATATAGACATTCTTCGTTGCTGCTTCAGGGTGATGAGAGTGAGGAATTCTGAAGTAATTCTTTTATATGTTTATCAGAAAGAAATTAAAAACAATATATTTTTCTAATTATGTCTCTCATTTTGCAACTTAAAATTTTTATTGTTATATAAAAAATAAAAATATTTACAAATGAGATATGTAATATGTATATTTAAAAATTAAAATTTTATGGGAGTTAAGTTTTTATTGTTTCATTTAAAAAATAAAAGATTAATGTTAATATTAAAAGATTAATATTAATATTGAAATTGAAATTTTTCTTATAATAAATATTTTATAGTTTTTAAATTGGTTAAAGTTAGAATTATATAGCTTTAAACTTGTTCAAAGATTAGCATTAGAATTGAGAGAAGTAAGTTGGCACATGATAATTTAAACTATAAAAAATTGTTAATAGTTAATAACAAGAGGGGATAAAGGGTGTGGATTAAGTGTTATCTAAAGCACTTTACATTTAACTAATTTATTTATTTATTTTTATTTTTTTTTACCATGGAATTGAAATTTAAAATATGATCATGTAAATAATTAATAAATATGATTTAAGGAATTTTAAATTTTTTTGAATAAATTAAAATAATCAAAAATAAAATTCAATATAACATTGAAATTTGGCACTACAATCTTATTATGTCAAAGCTTCAATTTCACCAATTAATAAATATGATATAAGGGGTTTTTGAATTTTTTGAATCTCTCAAATAATTAAAAATGAAAATCAACACTTAATTACTCAAAAATCACAAATCTATGATTGACAAGGTAAAAATAAATCTTTTTACTTAATACTTAGACAACTTACACTAGGTAGGTTATTGATGGTTATATTAATAAGCCATGACAAAGTATTTGTCTCTCGAATTGTCTACTCCATGACAAAGTGTTTGTCTCTCGAGGTGTCTACTCTTGTAGCAAACTTCTCTAGAGTTGTAGGTAAGGATGCAATGAAAAATATATCTACAATTCCAAATGCTTCTAGTCTTCTCCTATTCATACTACCTATATAGTGGAGCATGATGAAGAGGCATAGTTGGTGGAGTTCTTGGCACTGAAGGTAATCTATCTACATTCGATTTATGAAAAAGATTCAATTATTTGCAAATTTAATGGGTATTGGCCTCCCACATTGGCTTTGTATCGGATGTGCTCGAGTTGGACAAAGAATTGTAAGGTCTCTCTTCATTATAAAGGTTTTATTATTGTTTATTTATATGATCATGTTGTTTATCAGAGTGTTTGAGCAGGGTCCCTATTTTTGGGGAAGCACAAGACTTTTTATAACTCCTTATTTCCCAAAATCCAAAGAAGAAATGGGAAGTGGTAGCCATTGATTTTATAACTAAGTTTCCCATGAAATCAAGGAAACATGATTCGATAATGATATTCGTGGATAAATTAACAAAGGTTGTTCATTTTGTTCCCATGAAATGACTCATACAACAACTAATATTGCAAAAATTTACATGAGGGAAATTGCTACGTTGTATGAAATACCTAAGGAAATGGTCTCGGATAGAGATGTCAAGTTTACTTCAAATTTCTAGATAAGATTGTTTAAAGGATTTGGTACAAATCTAAATTTTAGCACAACATACCATCCACAATCAGATGGGTAGACATAGAGAGTTAATAAAGTAATTAAAGACATGTTGAGAATGTATGTGATGGATAATACATCTAAGTGGGGAGATTACTTCATTTGGATGAGTTTTCCTATAATAATGGGTATCAAGCTTCGTTGAAGATGAGCCCATTTGAAGCATTGTATGGTAGAAAATGCAATACTCCAGTGAGTTGGAACAACCCAACAACCATAGTGGTACTTGGGCCAAAATTTCTCAAGGATATGGAAGACTAGATGGTTAGAATTAGGCAGAATTTGAAGGAAGCAAAATATGGACAAAAGAGTTATGCAGATAAAAACAGGAAAACTAGAGAATTTAAACTGGGAGAGCATATCCTTTTGAAAGTGAATCTCAATAAAAGCTCATTAAAGTTTGAAATTTATACAAAGCTAGAAGCCAGATTTTGTGGTCCATTTGAGATATTAAACAGAATAGGGCCAGTTGCATAAATGCTTGCATTACATACTTCCATGAATGTGCATAATGTTTTTCATGTCTCTTTGCTGAAAAATTATGTGCATGATCCTAACCATTTTATTGATTGGAATTTGATTCAGGTGGATCCAGAAGGAGACTTTTAGGTCCTGTCGATGCACATATCAAACAACAAAGTCAAAATGATCTGGAATCAATTCATAGAATTGGTAAAATTTTAGTGGAACTGCTACGGTGCTGAAGATGCCACTTGGGAGAATGAAGATGCCATGCAAGCAGAGTACCCTAGAATTTTTTAAGAAATTTGAAATTTTAATTCTTGTTTTGTATATGCACTGAGGACAGTGCCAAAATAAGGAGGAGGGGAATGTAATACCCTAGTTTTGAGTCCCCAGAATAATAATGTATTTTTTTTATTTGATGAAAGGAAGGACATCCCAAACAATTAAGAGAGGCTAGAGTGTCTAGGAAATGTAATACTTTGAACATTGCAAATAATAAAATACATCGTTGGCTGCAAGATGGACAAGGACAATGTCAATCCCTAAAGCATGGCACATTACCCCTTAATTGGGGCATATTACATTAGTATTGTTATTTTATTTATGTCAGCTTGGGTCCATTAGTTTTAATTGTACCTCCTAGTCTCCTATATATAGCAAGGAGACCTTTTCATTTGGAATCATCTTGTATTTTTGAATTCATATGATGTTTAAGGAGATTTCCCCCTTGAAGAGGCTTATTATATGAATTTATCTCTTTTTCAAGGTGTTGAGTACTTATTCTGAGGTTTTTATGCTATTTTGATATTTGGTTATTAACATTTAGTATCAGAGCTAGATAATCCTCGAGAGTTGCTTCTTCAAAACAAGTCTTCTTGGAATTTTCAGTACAACTTTTTGTATGGAAGGATTAGGGATATATAATTTCTATGGTGTAGAGGATACATATAGAGATAACTTGGTTACAAATTTCAGATCTTGTTTCATTATAGTTTTGGAGATACATTTTGTTCAAGTTAGGGTTTTTTACTAGTCCTTAAACTAGTCTAAAACATGTCTTCTTGGCATTTTCGCTCCCAATTTTTTTTGGCTTCGTTTCAGGTTCTAAAAATTTTATAGTACAAAGGAAGAATAGTGAAGTATATTTTATACAAATTCAATCCCTTTATTTTATTTACTCTAAAATTTGTTCTCTGAGTAAATTAGGGTTTTTGGTCAGTCCATATTTCAATCTAAAACAGGTTTTCTTGGGAAAATGTTATATCTAAAGCTATAGACCTCCAAATTGAGTGAGAGTTATTCCATTGGTTAGGTTAGGGACCAAAGTTTTACCTTTGTTGCATTGTCTCTGATAAACAAACACAATGGATCAATTGGTTACCCTTGGCAGAATGGTGGTATAAAACTTCCTTTCATACTGCAACAAAAATGACACCACTTATGGCACTTTATGGATATCACCCACCATCCATCACTTCTTCTCTAAAAGAAAAATCTAAGGTTCAAGTAGTGGAAAATCACATTGAGTATCAACAACAATTTCTCCAACTCTTAAAGGACAACCTAACCATGGCATAAAATTGCATGAAACAACAAGTAGATCAACATCATAGTCAAAGAAGTTTTGAAATAGGGGATTAGGTATTTTAAGACTACAACCATACAAATAGATGTCCCTCAAGCAAGCTAAGAAGTATAATAAATTATCACCGAAGTATTATGGCCCTTATAAGGTGTTGCAAGAGATTGGTACTATGGCATACAAATTGGAGTTTCCTGCATGTTCATGAGTACACCCAGTATTCCATGTTTCATGATTAAAGAAGGTTATAGGTGACAAGATCCTAGTTCAAAATATATTTCCAAAACTTGAAGAGGAAGTAAAAATCATATTGGAGCCTGAAAATATCACTGACACAAGAATTCCTCAGCTGAGGAATAGATCAATTTCAGAGTATCTCATTAAGTGGAAGAAACTACCTGTTGAATATTCCACGTGGGAAGATGAGTCTTTTATATAGAAGCATCTAGAACTACTCAAGCGTTGAGAACAACACTTGTCTGAAGGGGAGGGGCGTGTTAATCCCTAAATCATGGCACATTACCCCTTAATTGGGGCATATTACATTATTATTGTTATTTTATTTATGTCGGCTTGGGTCCATTAGCTGTAATTCTACCTCCTAGTCTCCTATATATACCAAGGAGACCTTTTCATTTGGAATCATCTTGTATTTCTGAATTCATATGATGTATAAGGAGGTTTCCTCCTCGAAGAGGCTTATTATCTGAATTTCTCTCTTTGTCAAGGCATTGAGTACTTATTCTAAGGTTTTTATGCTATTTTGATCTTTGGTTCTTAACAAACAAGAGTTATAGGGTGCTATGATTCCACGAGAGAGGGGGATAAAGGGGATAAATCTTTTATTATATTTTATTTACCCATATTTCTTTTAATTGAGAAAAGTAGTCACATGATCTTCCTAGGGAAAGTCCATGTGGTTCTTGATTTCCAAGTAAATATATATAAAGCTCTCTTCAGGTTGTTTGGAGTTTCATTCTTCATTCATTGTTGATCATCATTTGGTTCATCATTCATTTAATCCTCTTGTTCAATCTTGTGTTTGCTTGGGGAAAGTAAAACGAATTGTTGAAGAAAGAAGCCATTGTTTTGTTAGTTGTAATAATTATTGGTGTATTCCAGCGATGAATTGGTGTCTTTATGCATGAGATGCATTGGCATGTGTTAAATCTTGTTCACAATTGTGAATCCTGAGAGTCCTGACATGGAGATTCTTGAATAGATCCATTGGAGCTCTGGAAAGAAGTGGACAACTTGAGGAGCTGCATGGTAGTAAAGGGGATTCATTTTCCTTGGGTGGTGCAGGCTAGAGAGAAGAGAGTTGGTGTACTTTGGATTGTTGTTTGTCGAGAAACATGTGTGAGCTTGAGTGTTGACTAGTTTGGGAAGTTGAGTGTCGCTCTGGAACCCGTCCTTGTGAATTCGTAGCCTTTGCTCGAGGGTAACCTACTATTGAGACTTGGAACAACAATGTCTAAGGTTGGGTGGAACGTCCTTGGTCTGTAGCCAATTGGTGATTGGTTTTGTTGAAGATAAGTGCTCTCTTTCATGTGTTTCTCTACTTGTATATTTAATTCTGATGTGTATTAGTTATTGTTTCCAAGATATGTATTTTGATGTGTATGCCTACTGGTTATTGTTGTGCATGGCATGATTAAGCATTCTTCTTAATTCTAACATGAATCGTGATTACTACATGTGCAGTTATTGATGCTTCTTTATTAATTAATTGGTATCAGAAAATTTGAATCATCCCAAGAGAGCGAATTTAGAAGTACATGGGTAGTGGGTACGTTTCAGATCAAAGCATTGAGCAAATTGTTTTGAGTTGTGTTGATCTGGATCTGTTATAGGTATTTATTTTAATGACTTATAATACTTATCTCGGTGTATATTTCTCTCATTGTTGGTTGTTTTCAAGGAAATGAGAGTGAAGAATCTAAAAACAATGCTCTCATGTCCTTATGACGTAGAAATTAAAAAACAAAAAATTGCACATTTTAACGATGTCTCTTTAAAGCAAAGTTGGGGACTTTGTAGCTTGAGGCTCTTGTTACATTAAGAGAAACGATGTTGTATGTTCCATACCCTATTATGAGGTATATTTTTAATATATGTGCCTAATAATGATGTGACATGTGGCACAAGTATATGCTATTTTTAATATATGTGCCTAATAACGATGTGACATGTGGCACAAGTATATGCTTAACAATAATGTGACGCAAGGCATAAGTCTAATCAACATAATATTTAATAAAAAATAACAATTTACTATAATAAAATAATATCCTTATAAATCAAAAGATTTAAAAAAAAAATATAATATAATTTGTTTTTTTTTAATCAAGCATTAATTACACATAGTTATAAGTGTATCTTAAGTAATGCGGATTTTTGTATCCCTCTAAAGTTTAGAGCTAAAGTGGATATAGATTTATTTTGATTTTAATATGTAGGTAATGTTTAGAGTATTTTCTTATGATATAAAATATTTTTCTTAATCTTTTTAATTTTGTAATGAGTAAAATTTTTATATTCTTTAATGATTAAAAAAAAGAAATTTTTTTATTGCTTTTAAGGTGATCAAAATTAAAACTAAAGTATTATAAACTTGTTCAAAAATCAACATTACATGAGAGAAATATAATTACACACAACAAAATTTTGGACTAAAAAATATTTCTTAACTATTTTCTTAAAAAAATATTTCTTAACTATTTTCTTAAAAGGGGGTTATAATGGGTAATTTGGACTAAGAAATATTTGTTAACTATTTTCTTAACAAGGGGTGATAATGGGTGTGGGTTAAACATTACCTAAAATGTCCTTTTTTACATATTTTTTTTTTCTTTCTTAACTTTTTTGATATAGAATTAGCTAAAAATTAAAGTTTATTTTCATTATTCAAAATTTGTAATTTTACTAATTAATAAATATGATATAAAGAATGTTAGGGTGTTTCTATTTCAATCAAATCATAAAAATGAAAATTCAAGGGATTGAAATTTTACATTGCAACTATATTATATGAAAGTTTATCAATTAATAAATATGATTTAATAAGGAAGGAAGGCCCCTTGCTTTTGAAAGTCGACCACTCAAGGGAAAGGACTTACACAACCCATTTATGAGAAGGAAATGATGACAATACTACATGCATTGAAGAAATGGCACCCTTACCTAATAGGTAGGCACTTCAAGGTCAAAACAGATCATGACAGTCTTAAATACTTCTTGGAACAAACACTATCTTCAGAAAAGCAAAAAAAATGGGTGACCAAGATGTTGGGTTATGACTTTGAAATCGTCTAAAAAAAAAGGAAAGAAAAATGTTGTGGCAGATGCACTCTCAAGAAAGGATGAAGATGTTGAGGCATTTCTCTGTGTTATCTCTATCATCCAACCTAATTGGATAATAGAAGCAATGGATGAATGGAAGAATGACAAAGAAGTGTGGACTCTCATTCAAAGGTTGCAGCAGGATTCCAGTGCATCTGATACATTTACATGGAAAAATGATTCACTATGGTACACAGATCGCTTATATTTATGTAATAACTCCCAACTCAAACAAAAGGTACTTTTGGAATTGCACACATCTCTGGTAGGAGGGCACTCAGGATTTTTGAAAACCTATCACAAGGTCAAGAGGGAATGTTTTTGGGATTGTCTTAAAACTGATGTTCAAAGGTTTGTCCCAGAACGTTTGGTTTTCCAACAAAATAAGGTGGAAATAATTAAGACCCCGGGTCTTTTACAACCATTATCCATTCCAAGTCAGCGTTGGGAGGAGGTTTCCATGGATTTCATCATAGGGTTACCAAAGTCTAAAGGAAAGAGTGTCATCATGGTGATTGTTGATAGACTTACCAAGTACACACACTTTTTTGCACTCTCTCTTCCTTTCAAAGCCAGTACATTTGCTACTGCATCCATGGAGACAACTCAAAAGCTACATGGAAGCCCAAATATTATTGTAAGTGACAGAGATCCCATCTTCACTGGACATTTTTTGACAGAATTATTTTCTTGTTTGCGTACTCAATTGGCTCATAGCTCATCTTATCATCCTCAATCTGATGGACAAACTGAGATAGTGAAAAAATGTCTTGAAGGCTACCTTCGTTGCTTTGCCTCTGATAAACAAACACAATGGTTCAAGTGGTTACCCTTGGCAGAATGGTGGTATAATACGTTTTTTCATACTGCAACAAAAATGATACCATTTATGGCACTTTATGGATATCACCCACCATCCATCACTTCTTCTCTAAAAGAAAAATCTAAGGTTCAAGTAGTGGAATATCACATTGAGCATCAACAACAAGTTCTCCAACTCTTAAAGGACAACCTAACCATGGCACAAAATCTCATGAAACAACAAGCAGATCAACATCGTAGTGAAAGAAGTTTTGAAATAGAGGATTAGGTATTTTTAATACTGCAACCATACAAACAGATGTCCCTCAAGCAAGCTAAGAAGGATAAGAAATTATCACCGAAGTACTATGGTCCTTATAAGGTGTTTCAAAAGATTGGTACTATGGCATACAAATTGGAGTTGCCTACATCTTCGCGAGTACACCCAGTTTTTTGTGTTTCGTGCTTAAAGAAGGTTATAGGTGACAATATCCTAGTTCAAACTATATTTCCAAAACTTGACGAGGAAGGAAAAATCATATTGGAGCCTGAAGCTATCACTGACACAAGAATTCGCCAACTGAGGAATAGTTCAATTTCAGAGTATCTCATTAAGTGGAAGAAACTACCTATTGAAGATTCCACATAGGTATTAGATGAGTCTTTTATACAGAAGCATCCAGAACTACTCAAGCATTGAGGATAACACTTGTCTGGAGGGGAGGGACATGTTTGTTGGAAATATTGTCATTGATGGCAAAGGATGAGGCAAAGGAGGAAGAAGAGTTTTCATGTAAGAAAATCAGTGTATGGTTGAGTTTTGGATGGGCGCATATGATTGTTGCAGAGTGTCGCTGACAGACGTCAGAATCCTTTAAGGATTCGAGGAGAATAAGCTCAGGAGGAATAACGTTCTTATACGCACAGGAAGCTCAGGAGGGAGCAACCGGAGCCGTCGGATCGACTTGAAGAGAACAGATCTGGACCGTTGGTTTACACGTCCAGGAGGAGCTCAGGAGGAGCCCACAGGGGAAAGAGACCGAGAGCCATCAGATCTCGCTTCGAAATCCCGACAGCTGTTGGATCAGGAGAAGTTGTGCAGAGGTTAAGCGCAGGAGTAGGCGTGCAGAAGAAGTGATTTGAGCCGTCAGATTGGAAGCAGATACCCGTCAGTCACCGGATCTGCAGAAGGTGCACGAAGGTTAAGAATCAGGAGGAGCGCAAAGAGGAAGAACAGATCTGAGCCGTAGGATCTGAGAAGAAAACCCGACAGCCGTCGGATCTGTAAGAGTAGCGCAGGGGTTAAGCCCTAGTGTGCAGAGGAGAAATCCCGGACAAGTCATCGGGATATTGCAGAGAGAATCCTAGCCGTTGATCTGGGCAGGACATGCGTCAGTATTCTGGTGAGGCATCGGGATATTGGCCATCGGGAAATCAGAGTTTCTGAGAACAAGTGAATTGAGACATCGAAAGTCTCAAAATCCTGGAGGAATAGGGACCGTCCATCTGCAAGGACAGGTGGCAAAGGATCGGGCACCGTCGGAGTTTTGTTCATCGGAGAATCGGGGATCTCGGTGATAAGTGAATCGAGACATCGAAAGTCTCGAAATCCCAGAGGAATAGGGACCATCCACCCTGGAGGATAGGTGGCAGGTGCTTCATCGGAGAATCGAGAATCGGAGTTTCGCGAGTACCGTGAACAAGTGCATCAGACATCGCAAAATCGTGATACGCGATTTCCCGATAAAGCAGATAGCGTGTGGGCCACCCTGGAGGATAGGTGGCAGGTCAAAGGCCCATCGGAGGACCAGCGTAATGGGAATTGGCAAATCGATATTCCCGTGAATGAAGGATCGGGGAGGAAACCCCGACGCGGAATCTGAACCGTCCATTCAGTGGGACGCGTGTTAGGAGCACGGAGGATTTCGGGGATTGGGATTTGTAAGTGACAAAACCTTGAACACAAGGAATTCCGAAACCCGNAAAAGGGGCTCGATTTCCCCCGAGCAATAAATATGGGACCCGATGAGCGTTGAACGGTTCCTTGACCCATGGGCTTAAGAAGGGGTCGATGCCCTTTCTACAGTTGATCCGAAAAAGCAAAGTAGGATGGTAAGGACGGTGATAGGTTGCAAGGGTCCTTTTTGGAGGACGTGGAGGCCATTTTCTGACAGTAGGCACATCTACAGGTCGCTGAGGTCATTTGTGTAGGCTACAGAAAAGATTTGAGGAGGGAGGAACCTCATTGTGGCAGTGGGTGGTAGATCTACAATGACAGAGAGTTCTCAGTTGTGGGTTTAGCAACTACGAGAGCGGAGGCATCATCTTCAGGTTTATTGTCTTGTTTAATGTGTGTTTAGGAGGCTTTTGCAGCTGCCTTTGCAGTCAGTAGATCTGTGTTTCCTTTCGAGATAATTTCAGTTATTGTCATAGCCACTAGAAAATAGTGTATTGATG
>ML779191.1:1178874-1191454 GCA_009831015.1 Picea engelmannii
CATGGATAGTCTTAGGGTCCTTCTTCTTTCTCCTTGGTTTTCTTAAGAAAAGTTCTTGGATAGCATTGACATAAATTGGGACATCCTTAATGGCTTGGAATAAAGGGATTTTATCCCACACATTTCTTAATTCCCCAAGAAAACAAAATTCTGGTGATGTTGGGATTTTATTTATGCATAATCTCTTTGGATATGGAGGAATTGAAACTCATCCTTCCAAGTGAGACTAGCCGGGATTCCGGGAGGTGGTTGTTTGTGTTCCTAAGGAAGGGTTAATAGTTTGATCATCTAGTTCAATGAGACCATCGTCATCATCTTGTTCTTGGATAATGGGGGTAATCTATTTATTAACCACTTTTCTCATGCACAAATGAATTTCTTCTCAATCCATGGGTGTTATCGGACAAATCGGTAAGTGCAGACACAAACTAATCTCCCTAACTTCAACAAGAAGCTAGAACAAAACATAGAATAATACAAGCTTCTCCTTAGATTTCATTGTAATGTAAACTAGTTCAGAGAGGGACAAATGACATATCATTTAGACATCGTTTGATCCTAGCTAGTATCGTCTAACGCAACCCTCCCAACCCGCAGGTCAGAAGTCCACGCACACAGGATCACTCTATTCCTCTGGCCCGAAGAGCTCTCTCGTACTGGCTCTTCTATTTCCCTTTCGGGAAATCTACACCCATAGAACACCTTGACGAATATCCCTTCACACTTCGGGAGATCTGACTTCGCGACTTCGCGAGTCTTGTGGTCAAGTGGTTGTGCCTTCAGACCTCCTAACACCGATATGCCGAGTTCCGATAAACACTGGAACGCTAAGATTCCGCCTCCACAAGAAATCAACGGTTCTGGAGCTTTCCCTTGATCCAACGGTCAACGCTATTTCACGCATAGGGAGCTCAATATACAAGAGCTCTATGTCTCTTCTACATTCCGGTCCTGAAATCCCGAAAGACTTGCATGCCTGCTCCGGGTCCCACAACCCTTGTCAGGAACCTCCACGTTCTTCCACGTGTCTCTTCACCAACTCTCCAGCTGACGTGGGTTTCTGCCACCTGTCGCCTCCTCGCGATCTTCTAGCCCATGTAATTTCGCTATTTCGGGTATCGGGGGTCCTAGACTCGCGATCCCAACCTTATGTCACCGCGAACCCCGAATTCCCGAATTCTGAAGTTCTCTCTTTCACGTTTCAGGGATTTGATCCGCCAACCTCTTGTCTTACCCTCGTTCATTCAAACCCCGAAATGTCGAATTGCTCAGACCCCGCCAGGTGTCCAAGTACTGGCCCCACTATGAAATCTTCTGCTGTGTCGGGGTTTCGGATTTCGCAATTTCATGAATCCAAGCGTCGAAGCTTCGATCCTTCCACCCACGAAACCCCGAAATGGAATTTCGCGAGTAAATCCAATGGTCCTCGTTGGCGTGAATCTACGGCCCTCTCTCTCTCCTGAGCTTTCGATTGTAGAAATGACCACCGTAACCTCCTTGCTCCTCTGCAAAATCTGACGGCTCGGGGGACTTCACGAATTCTCTATGGAGAATCTCGATCGCTTTCTTCCCCCTTCAAGAACTTCTGCACTCTTAAACAAAGTGTTTTTCCACGGGACTTAACCACCTACAACACAAACTTGCGACGCCTCCTTTCAACACCTCAAGACACCAACCTTCTGTGCTTTTCTTCGACGACTGCAAGGACTCTATCCCTCCTGAGCTTTCTCCAACTCCGAGTCTTAAAGAAGACTCCCGCACGCACTCCTTGCAGAGAATCCTTCAATTACGTCAAAGAATTGAAGTCCTTCAACTCTGCGCACTCCCTACAGCAGTAGTCCTTCAACAATTTCTCAAGTTCACAAACTCTGAGACTTTACTCGGCCTGCGCACCGCTTTGCACGGCTCCTGTGCCTAACTCGCACTTCTGCGGAAATGAGAACAATGTTAACCCTCCTGAGCTTTCAAAGATAAAACTCGGAACCCTTGTCAACACACTCCTTGCAGATAACTTCACTACACTCTTTGCAGGAAATCTTGCTCAGATAGAGAAACAATTGAAACTTATTCCTTACTCTCTCTCAGACTTCAAACACAAAGCATGAAATCATATACACAACACATAAAGCAAATGTATAACAGAAAGTAAACATCCATGAGCATAACATTCAACATGCATACACAGAGAACAAATACGACACCATGAATTTGAATCGAAGCTCTTTCTATTAATTCAAACCTCTGTACATGGGTGTTTTCAACTACAGTTCTCTGCTCTCTTCTCTATTCTCTATGCTCATAATAATCTTACAATTTGACAATGAGGGTGTCTATATCCTGTTTCCCTCTTGCATTCTAAAACTGTCTAATCTAGAATCAAATTCTATCTACCTACATTAACTTTGCATAAATGCCTCTATCTACTTCAGACGAGAGCGGGACGCTCAAGGTCTGATTACAATGCTCCTTCAGAAATGTGAGTACGCCTCTATTAATGATCCTATTAATTATATGGCTCTTTCAAACTTCAAAACATTTCAACAAGAAATGTGTTGGCACTTGTCCAGCTGTCCTCCACATCCACGCGCGCTTGCTACTTGCTGGCGATGCTCCTGCATCATACTCCCTCGCTTGAAAATTTTCATGGGCTCCTGTCCATGAGCTCTCGCACGGTCTGCCCATGCTTATCTATTTCAGCTTCGTTCTCCCAACTGGCATCTTCAATTGGATGGCCCTTCCACTTGACCAAGTATTCAAAGTATTGATTTCGCCTGGTCTTCTTACCAACTCTTTTGTCCAGTATACGCTCCATCTGCGGATTTTCTGCATCTAGCATTTGTTTTGTCCACTGAATTTCTGGCTGTTCACTACCTGCTTCTGCTTCCTCAGCTTTATAAGGGTACAAATCCGATACATTGAATATCAAAGAAATTCCGATCCCATCAGGTAATTCAATCTCATATGCATTCACCCCAAATTTCTTCAAGACCTTACATGGTCCGATTTTCTTCATCTTGAGTTTATGATATGTTCCTCTAGGGAACCTTTCCTTTCTCAAATGTGCAAGGATCAAATCACCAACTTCGAACTGAAGTTCTCTCCTGTGTTTATCTACTCTCCGCTTATATTCTTGGCTCGAATTCTGCAATCGCTCCTTCACCTGGCTGTGAAGTTCCTTCATCGCCTCTGTGAAATCTTCTGCACTAGCGCTCCTAGTCGCAGTCTATTTTGAATCCCTTAGCTCAAAAATTCCTCTTGGCTACATGCCATAGACAATCTAAAATGGACTATGTCCTGTTCTCCTATTAATTGAATCATTATAAGCAAATTCCGCTTGTGGTAGAATATTTTCCCACTGACTGTGGTGCTCTTTCATCAAACTTCTCAACAAGTCTCCCAAACTCTTGTTCACGATTTCTGTCTATCCATCCGTCAGAGGATGATAAGCTGAAATAAAAAACAAGTTCGTCCCCATCTTTATCCATAAGGTTCTCCAGAAGTGTCCTACAAACTTAGTGTCTCGATTCGAAACTATGCTTCTTGGCAAGCCGTGAAGTTGAATGACTTCTTTGAAAAACAGGTTCGCAATGTGAGTTGCGTCACTGGTTTTCTGACATGGAATGAAATGTGCCATTTTGGAAAATCTATCCACCACCACAAATATTGAGTCAAACCCTCTTTGTGTTCTTGGCAACCCCAATATGAAGTCCATGCTGACTGCTTCCCACGGCCTCTCAGGTATGGGTAATGGTTGATAAAAACCTGCATTCTGCCTCTTTCCTTTTGAATGTTGACAAATTCTACATCTGTCCACAAATTTTTTGATGTATACTCGCATTCCTGGCCAAAAATATGACTCATTCAACTTTGTGAACGTCTTTTCATGACCGAAATGCCCGACCAATCCTCCACTGTGTTTCTCCTTCAGCAAATTCTCCCTCATGGAGAATTTTGGAATACAAAGTTGATTACCTTTAAACATTAATCCTTCCTGGATCATGTATTCTTCCCATTGGCTTCTATCTCTAAGAATTGGATTCTCAGCTGCTTCATACGCGTCTTTAAAATTTGGATCATCTATGTACATGTCCCTGAGGTCATCAAAACCCAATGTTTTGACTCTGAACTCCCGCAATAGCAAACATTTCCTGCTCAAAGCATCAACAACTTTGTTAACAGTACCAGAAATATGTTTAATCACAAAAGTGAAATTTTGCATATATTCAACCCATTTTACATGTCTTTGATTCAACTTCTCCTGTTGAGTCACAAATTGCAATGCATGATTATCACTGTATAAGACAAACTCTTTAGGAATTAAGTAATGTCTCCATTTCTTCAATGTCTGTATAATAGCATAGAACTCCTTGTCATACATGGAGTATTTTACTTTTGCTTCATTCATCTTCTCGCTAAAGTATGCTATCGGCATGTCTTCTTGACTCAAAACTTCCCCTATTGCAAATCCACTTGCATCGCATTTCACTTGAAATGTCTTTTGGAAATCAGGCAACACCAGGATTAGTTGTTCCGTGATTTCCCTTTTCAACAAATTAAAACTCTTTTCGGCTTCTTTTGTCCAGTGAAAATATTTGTGTCTCTTCTTCACCGTGTCCATCATCGGTGCACTAATTCCACTGAAATTCCTGATGAACTTTCGATAGAAACTAGCCAATCCATGAAAACCTCTCACCTCAAAGATATTCTTTGGTGAAGGCCAATTCTTAATTACATCCACCTTATCCAGATCCATCCTCAACTTATCTGCAGAAATAACAAACCCCAAATAAGTGAGCTCTATCTTCATGAATGAGGACTTCTTCATATTTATCAGCAACTTCTCTTGTTGTAACCTCTGCATCACTGTAGCCAAATGTTTCATATGCTCTGCCTTTGTTTTACTGAAAATCAATATGTCATCAAAGTACACAATGACAAATTTTCCGATGAAATCCTTCAAGACTTCATTCATCAATCTCATGAAAGTACTCGACGCGTTTGTTAAACCAAACGACATAACAAGCCATTCATACAACCCTTCATTAATCTTGAATGTTGTCTTCCATTCATCACCTTCTCTCATATGAATCTGGTGATATCCACTTTTCAAATCAATCTTTGAAAAAAATTTGGCCCCACTCAAGCAATCCATCAGATCATCCATCCTTGGCAATGGAAATTTGTACCTGATGGTTATCTTGTTGATTGCCCTCAAGTCAGTACACATCCTCTAGCCTCCATCTTTCTTCAGACTGAGTACTGTCGGAAAAACACACAGAATCAATCTTTCCCTGACCAAACCTTTGTCCAACAAATATTGGACTTGTCTTTTGACCTCTTCATTCTCATGCAGTGTCAATCTGTACGCTGCTTTGTTTGGCAAACTAGCTCCAGGTATGAGATCAATATGATGACTCACACTTGTGATCGGTGGTAACGAACGAGGTAGTTCATCCACTACTATGTCAGCGAACTCTTCCAACAGCTTCTGAACCTCTTTTGGTAAATCATCTACCCTTGTGCTGGTTAAAACAATCTTTGGCTTCCTGACCATAATGAATTGTGGTTCCTCCTTCTTCTTAACCTCTGTAAGAAGTTCCTTCCCACTCATGAGAAGTACAATGTTACTTACTTCAGGCTTCACCTCTTTATCCTTAATCGACAACAACATGTGAGTTCTCCCATTCTTCTCTAGGGTGTATGTGTTCATTCTCCCATCATGAATCACATTTCTGTCATATTGCCACGGTCTACCCAACAATAGATGAAAAACATCCATAGGAATAACATCACAGAGTATTTCATCTTTATACCCTCCTATTTTAAACTCAACTAAACATTGCTTAGTGACATTTACCTGATGTCCTTTTTGCAACCACAAAACTCTGTATGGGCTTGGATGATCAATCATCTCCAGCTCCAGTTTTTCTACCATCTTTGTAGAAACGAGATTATATGTGCTACCACTGTCTACAATAACTTTACATTTCCAGTCTTTGGCTTTATACTCAGTCCGAAAAAGTCTGTTTCTTTGGACCGAACTCTCCACTTGCTTCTCTGGTGTTAAAAGAGCTTTTCGCATCATCAGTGATCTTCCGCCTTCAGCATCCTCTGCCTCAACATTTCTCCTTTGTGCTTCGGCGATGTGAGTCTCTCCTTCCTCTTTCTTCTTGTCTGGACATTCATAAGACTTGTGTCCAACTTTTCCACACATGAAGCATTTTGTCACTCCACCTCTTCCTCTTCCTCTACCTATAGTACGAGGAAAAATGTTGTTATCAACATACTCTCCTCTCTGATCAGCATACTGCCTTCTCTGTCCAGCATATTTCCCTTTCTGTGAGCTTCCACCTCTCTCAATCTGAGGTTGAGGTTTCTTCCAGTCTTCCTTAGGCTTCTGAATTCTATCTTGGACAACTGATTTTCCCCTGGATTGACTTCTACCTCGGCCTCTTTGACCTTGCTTTCGGCTCAGCTTCTCTTCCGCCTTTAGAGCCATTTGATAAGCAGCTTCCACCGTTCGGATAGTCATCATGCTCATCTCGTCCTAAAATTCATATCTCAGGCCATTCATATACCTGGAAACCTTTTCATCATTACTTTCACGATGACCTACTTTGATGTTCAGCCTGTAGAACTCTTCAGTGTACTCCTTCACTGTCATCAGCTTTTGTCTCAAATTTTGCATCCTTCGAAACTGAGTAATCTAGTAATCTCTGGGAATGAATTTTGCCTTCATCTTTGTGATCATCCTATCCCAACTCTTGATTTTCTGCTTACCTTGGCAATGTCTATTAGCTTGCAGTTCATCCCACCACGATGTTGCATGTCCTTTAAGTCTCGTGACAACATGTTTGACCTTCTTGTCTTCTTCGACATCTTCATAGTCAAAATATGTGTCCAGAGCTCTAATCCAGTCTAGAAGCTCTTCAACATCCAAGTTTCCCTCACAAAATGGAATGTCCATTTTGGCTCTTGCACCCATTCTTGCAACATCTCTAAGCAAGCGTTCATTTGTTGCATCTTCTGTTGTGACTTCTTCTTCTCCATGTCCAGCTTCATCTTTTCTTTCGGAGTCACTGACATCTCCAATATCATTTGTGTGCCTCTGCTTTATTTCCATGTCCACGACTCTGGTGCATAGGTCATGTATATCTCTTTCCATGGATGGATTCGACACCTGTCTACCACTTTCTCTTGACACCTCCCTATCCTCTAGTGGATTGGGTGTTTGTCTGTCCCTTCTCCTCGGTGGCATGGCTGAAATTCCTTCTCGCTTTTCCTACCTGAAATATACAAACAATAATCAAGCTCTAATACCACACCTGATGCAACCCTCCCAACCTGCAGGTTGGAAGTCCATGCACACGGGATCGCTCTATTCCTCTGTCCTGAAGATCTCTCTCGAACTGGCTCTTCTATTTCCCTTTCGGGAAATCTACACCCAAAGAAAACCTTGGTGAATCTCCCTTCGCACTTTGGGAGATCTGACTTCACGACTTTGCGATTCTTGTGGTCAAGCGGCTGTGCCTTCAGACCTCCGAACACTGATATGTTGAGTTCTGATAAACGCTGGAATGTTAAGATTCTGCCTCCACAAGAAATCAATGGTTCTGGAGCTTTCCCTTGATCCAATGGTCAATGCTATTTCATGCACCGGGAGATTGATATACAAGAGCTCTATGTCTCTTCTACCTTCCAGTCCCGAAATCCCGAAAGACTTGCGTGCTTTCTCCGGGGCCCACAACCCTTGTTGGGAACCTCCACGTTCTTCCACTCGTCTCTTCACCAACTCTCCAGCTGATGTAGGTTTCTGCCACCTGTCACCTCCTCGCGATCTGCTAGCCCATGTAATTTTGCTATTTATGGTATTAGGGGTCCTAGACTCGCGATCCCAACCTTATGTCACCGCGAACCCTGAATTCCCAAATCTCGAAGTTCTCTCTTTCACGTTTCGGGGATTTGATCCGCCAACCTCTTGGCTTACCCTCGTTCATTCAAACCCCAAAATTCTGAATTGCTCGGACCCCACCACGTGTCCAAGTACTGGCCCCACTATGAAATCTTCTGCTGTGTCAGGGTTTCGTATTTAGCAATTTCATGAATCCAATCATCGAAGCTTCGGTCCTTCCACCCACGAAACCCTGAAATGGAATTTCGCAAGTAGATCCAATGGTCCTCGTTGGCGTGAATCTACGGCCCTCTCTCTCCTGAGCTTCCGCTTGCAGAAACGACCACCGTAACCTCCTTGCTCCTCCGCGAAATCTGACGGCTTGCGGGACTTCACGAATTCTCTATGGAGAATCCCGACCACCTGCTTCCCCCTTCAAGAACTTCTGCAATCTTAAACAAAGTGTTTTTCCATGGGACTTAACCGCCTGCAATAGAAACTTGCAATGCCTCCTTTCAACACCTCAAGGCACCAACCTTCTGCGCTTTTCTTCGACGACTGCGAAGACTCTATCCCTCCTGATCTTTCTCCAACTCCGAGTCTTAAAGAAGACTCCCGCACACACTCCTTGTGGATAATCCTTCATTTACATCAAAGAATTGAAGTCCTTCGACTCTGCGCACTCCCTGCAATAGTAGTCCTTCAACAATTTCTCAGGTTCGCAAACTCTGAGACTTTACTCAGCCTGCGCACCCCTTTGCACGGCTCCTATGCCTAACTCGCACTTCTATGGAAATGAGAACAATGTTAACCCTCATGATCTTTCAAAGATAAAACTCTGAACCCTTGTCAACACACTCCTTGCGGACAACTTGGTTGCACTCCTTGCAGGAAATCTTGCTTAGATAGAGAAACAATTGAAACTCATTCCTTACTCTCTCTCAGACTTCAAACATAAAGCATGAAATCATATACACAACACATAAAGAAAATGTATAATAGAAAGTAAACATCCATGAGCATAACATTCAACATGCATACACAGAGAACAAATACGACACCTTGAATTTGAATCGAAGCTCTTTCTATTAATTCAAACCTCTGTACATGGGTGTTTTCAACTACAACTCTTTGCTCTCTTCTCTATGCTCTATGCTCATAATAATCTTACAATTATACAATGAGGGTGTCTATATCCCATTTCCCTCTTGCGTTCTAAAACTGTCTAATCTAGAATTAAATTCTATCTACCTACATTAACTTTGCATAAATGCCTCTATCTACTTTAGACGAGAGCGGGATGCTCAAGGTATGATTACAATGCTCCTTCATAAATGTGAGTACGCCTCTATTAACGATCCTATTAATTATATGGCGCTTTCAAACTTCAAAACATTTCAACAAGAAATGTGTTGGTGCTTGTCCAGCTGTCCTCCACATCCACGTGCTCCTACATCATTGTCCTTGCTCCATATTTGGATCTATGGGATGTTGAACATGTTAAGAATCACAAACCAACAAAGAGAGAGAACAATGATATATATATTCCAATGAAATCTATGTATAAGATCAAGGAGTTATACAATAAAAGTAGAGACACCTTTATAGGGAAGAAATGTATCACTCCATTATATTGATGAAAGTGGAGAATACAACCTATGCCTTGATGTTGCAAGGTCCCTTCCAATGGCTCTTTGCTTCAACACACACACCTTTACTCCAATGCTTTGATGAAGAGTATTCACAACCTGTCTTGAAAAGCTAAAGCAAAGCTATCACAAGTATAGTCTTCAGCATAATTCTTCATGCATAAGCCATCCTAGCCTTTCCCACGAGAGATCCCTCTTTATATAGGGTGAAAGAGGGATAGATGAGGAGATTGGGATGATCCCACTAAATCAAAGAAGCGAGTAAGATCCAAAACAATCAAAGGCCACCTCATCTTCTAGAATATTCCCTTCTAGAAATTTCGTGAATTTCATCTTTTTTCTCTTGTTTGAGCATCGTCGCACCCTATACACAAGCATCCTGCAGTGACATCGCAGTCCAATTTTGATGCAACATGTGATGATCAAGCATTGTTGCATCCCAAGCATTTAGTAGGGTGCGACGATCTCCTTTGATATGGTTTTTAAGAAAAGAAAGATAATTCAATTTCTCATGGAGAAAGTCTCATTTGGTATCTTCAGGGAACAAAGAAGTGAGGCATACACATATCGTCATTTGATCACAGGGGTGAACAAAATAATGTGTAACAGAATTCTCCCCAAAGTATGAAGTTGGAACCTGTGACAGCTGGAATACTTTGTAGAATGTGTGTGTCGAAAACAAGGATCACATCGGTCGAGAACCTGCAAACAATCAAGCATCTGCATAATAATATACCATTTTTTAGGAATCACCAGTGTCAGAGTAAGGACACTTGGGAGGGAAGATTTCTCCCAAATTATCTTACTCCTATCGGCAAGGGCTATCCACCATGCAACAACCCTATCATTATCGGGCTACTGCATGGTCCAGCTGTGCAGCAATAGTCTATGCATGCCATGCATTCAACAACATATCAATGCTCGTGACCAGATCTCCGGCGAGTAAATCCGACAATCGTTTCCCAACAACTCACTCTGTTTATCTGCCCCAAGCTTCGTTACTATCTGCAGTCAGTCCCACCAACTTGTTCTCCTATTGATTGATGTAGCGGATGTACGTTATGTACTGGATCCTTTACTGCTGCTACAATTTGTTGTCCAATGACCATTCAAATTTTACTCTTCGCGGCTATTAAAAATTTTCAAAAGCTCCAGGCTCACTGTCATTCAAATTTTGCTCTCCCACCATTCAAATTTTTCAAAAGCTCCAGGCCCGCGCTTTTGCACTTAGATGCCCGTTCCATAGGGTTGTCACTTTAGTTGGGCAAAGTACAGAGTAAGGTGTGAAGGTAAGGCACGACAGAGTATAGATAAATCCATGGAAAGGTAAGACATGACTATTATATTTTTGGGGGTATTTGGTTCACTTTATCTGATTTCTGCTCTTGTTCACAAAAAAAGGTAACAGAAAGGGCAGTTTGAATGTTGTTTGTATATGGAAGAATTGTCCTATTTGTTGCTTCGAAGGAAGCACACAAGGTTAGAATAAGCACGCACTCTCTGGTAAAAAATTGTCCCCATGGGCTTTGTTTAATTTTGAGTCCACTTATATCTGTCTAATGTCACAGATCTAACTTTGTGTATCATCTGATTTCCTTACGTTGAATTGAAGCAATACACACTCTCGACTAAGGGGCTTGTGTCCATGAGTGTTTTGACTTGAAAGAGAAGTAAAAAATGTGTCTCACGGGATATATATGGTCGTAATGGAAACACACACTCGGGGCTTTGCATATTTATTTGGCAGAGGACAGCCTGAGCAGGGAGAGACTAGTTAGGTGAGTTGTTTGTATTTTTAGGTCTGTTTCTGAGCTACTACTTTTTTTCATTTTTGCATCTTCCTTTAAAGGTTTGTAATGCTTCCTTGTTGTTTTTGCAGGTGGTTGGTTTGTAACACCTCCTTAGCTATGTAGTCTTTTTATTTAGGTAGTAGGGTGGGTCTTCTCCATGGCACGAGTCGGGATCATTGGCCTCTCTCTTCAACTCTTGGGATCTGGCGTTTCCCTACTCCCTGTCTTAAAAGCCTAATATCAAATACTACTGGCTCACTCTCCCAAAAATGATCATGTGGCAAATCTGGCTAGAACGTAACGCCCGTATTTTCAAAGACTCCTCTACATCCACTGCTCAAGTAGTTATTCGTCTCCCCCTTGCAAAATTTCTTGCACCCTACTAAATACTATGGGGTAACTGATGGATAGAATGTGGTCCACAAAAATTCCTTCTAGGTCAAAGCCTTCAATTACCTCCACTTCTTTCTTAACAAGAATTTGAAAAATCCAACCATTTCAATGAGCTCCTGATGATAATCCCAGAGATTTTGAGTTGCATGGTGATAAATTTCCTCTTTCTTTTATTGTCGAAGAATAGGGACCATGTCTTGCATTGTCTACATAGCTCATGCACCAAAATGTAGTCACACATGAATCAGGGAAGAAGCAGTAAAGCCTTATGTATGTGAATTATTCTTCAAACATAGAATCCTTTCCCTTTAAGGGATTCCATCACTGCCTCTGTGACCTTGGCAGGCTCGGTTCCTATGAGCATGCTTCTGCATTAGTATTTAAAGGATTAGTATATATAAAGGATCAATATATATACTTAGTATATATACCGATATATATACTGAGTATATATATTGACACATATACCTAGTATATATATTGACATATACTAGGTATATGTGTCGGTATATATATACTCAGTATAGATACTGGTATATATACTTAGTATATATATCGATATATACTAGGTATATGTGTCAGTATATATTATGGTATATATACTCAGTATATATACCGGTATATATACTCAATATATATACCGGTATATATACTAGGTATATATGTTGGTAATATATATCGGTATATATAGAAATATATATACTCAATATATACGTTAGGATATTTAGACACTTAGGAGTTAGTTAAGATCTACTTGGTCTAATATGTCGTTAGGTAAAAGTGTGTTTCTTTAGTATGCATTAGTATGCATTTGTAGTTAGGCAATCTGACGGTCATGATATGTTCCCGACATAGAG
>ML779191.1:1195534-1207695 GCA_009831015.1 Picea engelmannii
TTCAATCCTATCCCAAGTTGTTCTTAAGGGGGGATGTTAGGATATTTAGACACTTAGGAGTTAGTTAAGATCTACTTGGTCTAATATGTCATTAGGTAAAAGTCTGTTTCTTTAGTATGCATTAGTATGCATTTGTAGTTAGGCAATCCGACGGTCACAATATGTTCCCGACATAGAGTGATCCGACGGCTCATACTCTCCTCGATCTTAACGACCATTGATCCGTGGCTTAACACCCGATTGGTCCATGATCTCTATTTAAAGAGCATGGAGGTTCATTTGCCGATGATCAACTGTGAGAAAATCTCTTGTAAAATCTCTCTGTAATTTTTTTCTTTGCATTAATAAACTGCTCCAAGTGGCCGCATTGGCTGGGGCCGTGGATGTTTCCCCGTAGGGGTTTTACCACGTGAAAACATCGGTGTGTTGATCTTTGATCTGGTTATGTGAGTAGTTACTGAAGGTGTTCGTCCTCTGTTGGAATACCTGTGTTGTTGAACAATATATACCAGTATATATACTAGGTATATATGTCGATAATATATACTGGTATATATACTAGGTATATGTGTCGATATATATACTCAGTATATATACCAGTATATATACTAAGTATATATATCGGTATATATACTCAATATATATACCGATATATATAGCAGTATATTTACTGGTATATATTATCGATATATATACCTAGTATATATACTGGTATATATACTGAGTATATATATCGATATATATATGTCGGTAATATATATCGGTATATATACTGGTATACATTATCAGTATATATATCAGTATATATACTTAGTATATATACCGGTATATATTATCAACATATATACTTAGTATATATATTGAGTATATATACTGCTATATATACTCAATATATATACCATTGTTGGCACTATGATATGGTTTAAGTTGTAGCGAGTTGGATTTGAACTTGGGCCTTGCCTAAGTAATCCTAACCACTTATCGATTATCATACCCTCAATTGTCATTTAATACCCATACCATTAGCAAAGGAGAACCTACTTTTACATTGTGTGTACAAGTAAGACAACCCCTAGAGGAATACTTTATCCATCCAGGTCGGCACTGGATGTGCTTTGATAACCAAATTCTTATATGCATATGCCCTCTCCAAAATTGGAGGTATTATGGCTAACATTTCCCTCAACTCTTGATGAGTCGATGAAATCACAGATATCCTTTCATCGACCTCAAGGGGGGTACTATTATCCACATCATTAATGTTTGTTTCATTATGAAAATTGATTTTATGAGTAGAATTGAAGGGTGGTAGAAGCTCTGTTTCAATTTCCGGACTGAATACAAGTGTTTCATTTAAATCAACTAAAAATCTAGGCCTTTTTGTACTGGAAGTAGTGACATTTGACATTAGATTATCACCTGAAACATTGTTGTTTAGTAGCATACCAAATTTTAGTACAAGCTTACAAACATTTCCATTTAATGCCCAAGTGCAATCACAAAAGTGTAGATCTGAGATCATGGATTTGGTTTGATCTACACTTTGATGCATTCAATTGTTCTAGGGATTTTGTAGGTCGTATAACACCAGCTTATTTTAAACGTTGCATATGAATGTAATACAATTCAACATTTTTTAATAGCACATGAATTAACCAGTCAACCCGTCTATGATTTGCATTGTTTTTCTCATTTAAGTACCTTTTTTTTATGTAGCCATGATAAGATTCAATGACATTATTTGTGTCTTGATTAGAGTGAGGGAAATTTTTGTAAGCTTTTGCTCACATATCTGGATTAAAAAACAAACATAGATATTAGTTGGAAAATAATAACGGTAAATATGTCATTGTAGAATACAATCATGAATCTAGCTAAAAAAAAACTTACATATTTTATTGTTGGCTAGCCAAGTGGTTTTAAAATACTTCAAGAAATTTGTTTCTTCACTGAAATCTTGATGTATTTGTTAGATTTTATATATAAACTTTGTTTCTTTGCTGAAATTTCAATTATAAAGTTCCAATATATATAA
This sequence comes from Picea engelmannii, assembly GCA_009831015.1. Taxonomy (NCBI): domain Eukaryota; kingdom Viridiplantae; phylum Streptophyta; class Pinopsida; order Pinales; family Pinaceae; genus Picea; species Picea engelmannii. The sequence goes on from ML779191.1 coordinate 1,197,570, forward strand.
ACTTTATGTATTTGTTAGCTTTTATTGTATTGAAATATTTATGTGTAATAATTAAAGTGGGGTTTATGAAAAATCAATAATGAAAAATTTGGTGATGGAATTGCACTCAATATTAAATATTTTTGTAATTGTTTTGAAACATGGTATTTATATTAGTAGTTCTAGACAATTCTTGTACACGACTTCATAGAAAGTAAGATTTATATAATTACAAAGAATTATAGTTATGAAGACATGAATGATGAGTATTTGTTGATGATGTGTAACATATTTTAAAAAATTATAATGATATAGATTAAAAAGTTAAAAACTATTGCGCACTTAAAAATATCCGCACTAATAAGACCTTGATGGATGCAGTTAACCAAACATATTTTCCCGAACTCACAGAGACCATTTCCTTCGAAAATCTCACAGAAGTCGACCCCTCTCTCATTCTCATGACCAAACCTGAATCAAGGTGCCCTGAAATTCCCCTATTCACCCACAACTGCCAAATCAAAACCAAATTATCCACTCTCGTTCTCGACAATGGAAGTCAAGAGAATCTTATCACAACCTCGCACCCTGAACCTTATCGGCTTGGATGGGTCCAAAAGGGAGGTCCACACATCACGATTTCTCATTACTGCACGGTCACTTTCGTCATTGGCCCATTCTGTGACACTGTGACTTGTGACCTCTCCCCCTTAGACTGTGTGGATCTTCCTCTTGGTCTTCCTTACCAACAAGAGAGACAGGCAGTGTATCATGCTAAATCACATTAGTATCATCTTCAAAAGGAGGGACGAAAATATGTCCTGACTTCCTTCGTTGTGATGTCATCACCACCCCAAACTGATACCACCGCCACTCACTAGGTCATTAATACCCAAACGACATTGTTGTGTCTAATCCGACCGCTTAAACTAGAGAATCTAACTAGCCCAACACCCCCTGAAGTTCTTCTCCTCTTACATTAGAGGTGTTTCACCCACCCACCAGACTCCCCCCATGTCGGGACATTGCACATTCCATTGATCGTATACCGGGCGTAGCTCTACCCAATGCACTCGCCTATGATATGATATGAAAAATGGGTGACCAAGCTATTTGGATATGATTATGAGATCATTTACAAGAAAAGAAAAGACAATGTGGTTGCAATGCTCTTTCAAGGAAATATGAAGCTAAAGGTGATCTAGGTGGATATCAGTGACCACCCACCTATTCCAACTAGCTCAAAACAATCTTTTGGAAATTTACTATTTTTAGTAGTTTTTCAGTTCCTGAAATTTCGAGGCCATTTTGAGGGCCTATGTTTTTTTTTATAGGATCAAACACCTCAATGATAGTAGAAGGCTTTGATTGAGCCCCCAAAATGAATCTCAATGATTCATGTATGCACATGTTCAATTGCACCCCATTTTCACTTTTTTGTCCATCAACTTCATGCAAGCACCCATTAGAAATAAACATGTACTCAATCTTAACTACTAACATTAGTTTTTAAATTCAGATAAGATACATAAATATAAATAAACAAAACTATATTCAAGGTTCATGAACATAATAAAATATGTTTCATTTTTCCTATATTGATACCATTATGGAAGACGCATATACGAAAGAGTCCATTATGGAAGTGGCCAACTTCCATATATGTGTCGTTTGTATATGCACATATACGTAAGAGCGCATATACAGATGACGCATATACAGAAGGTGCATATATGGAAGAAATTTACGGTAATCCAAATGCATCTTTCATATATGCGTGCTTCCATATATGTGCATTTAATGAAGTTGTCATCCGTAAATGCACATTTATACGCACATTTATATGCGTCGTCCATATATGTGCATATACAGATGCGCACATATATGGAAGATGCCATTATGGAACTGGCCATCTTCCATATATGTGTCGTCCATATATGCGCATTTACGGAAGCCGTCATTTGTATATGCATCATCCGTATATGCACATTTACAGAAGTGCACATATACGGAAGGCCCATATACGAATGACGCATATACAGAGGGTGCATATACAAAAGAAATTTATGGTAATCCAAATGTATATTCCATATATGCGCATTTAAGGAAGTTGTCATCCGTAAGTGCACATTTATACATGCATTTATATGCATTGTTCGTATATGTGCATATACAAAAGTGCAATATGCAAGATATGCCATTATGGAAGTGGCCAACTTCTAGATATGCGTTGTTCATACATGTGCATTTACGGAAGCCATCGTCCGTATATGCGTCATTCGTATATGCGCATATACAAAAGCGCACATATATGGACGATGCATATACAGAAGGTGCATATACGGAAGAAATTTACGGTAATCCAAATGCATTTTTTGTATATGTGTTCTTCCATATATGCGCATTTAAGGAAGTTGTCATCCATAAATGCACATTTATTCGTGCATTTATATGTGTTGTTTGTATATGTACATATACAGATGCGTGCATATATGGAAGATGCCATTATGGAAGTGGTCATCTTTCGTATATGTGTGGTCCATATATGGGCATTTATGGAAGCCATTGTCTGTATATGCGTCGTCTATATATGTGCATATACGAAAGCGCGCATATACAGAAGGTGCATATACAGATGACACATATACAGAAGGTGCATATACGAAATAAATTTACAGTAATCCAAATGCATCTTCCGTATATGGGCATTAAGGAATTTGTCGTCCGTAAATGCACATTTATACGCGCATTTATATGCGTCGTCCGTATATGCGCATATATGGAAGTGCGGATATACGAAAGACACCATTATGGAAGTGGTCAGCTTCCATATATGCATCGTCCGTATATGCGTATTTACGGAAGCCATCATTCGTATATGTGCATATACGAAATTCATCGTTCATATATGCGCATATACGGAAGCGTGCATATAAGGAAGGTGCATATACAGACGACATATATACGGAAGGTGCATATATGGAATAAATTTACAGTAATCCAAATGCATCTTCCGTATATGCGTGCTTCCATATATGTGCATTTAAGGAAATTGTCATCCGTAAATGCACATTTATACGTGCATTTATATGTGTCGTATATATATGCGCATATACATAAGCGTGCATATATAGAAGACACCATTATGGAAGTGGCCAACTTTTGTATATGCATCGTTTGTATATGCGCATTTACGGAAGCCATTGTCTGTATATGCGTCGTCTGTATATGCGCATTTATGGAAGGTGCATATACAGACGACGCATATATGGAAGGTGCATATACGGAATAAAATTATTCTAATCCCCCAAAGAGTCCTAATTAACTCTAAATCTAATCTAAATTAAAAGAAAACTAATCTACCCTAACTACTTTTAACCTATCCCGGGAGAAAAACTAATAGAATAAGTAGAGTGAGAGATACTATCACCAGAACCATAAATAATTCATGTATGCTAATGATAAGTAATAAAAACAATGTTACATATACATAAACAATTTTTTGTACAATGCATTCATAACATTTTTTGTGTACTCATAAGGAAACATATGACAACATGAGTATATAGAATAGAGTGAAGAAATAGTTCATACAACAAAATTCTATGCTACTCAGGCAGAAGACAAATGCATAAAGAATAGTCTCATGTACATCTACTAAAATCACAAGTTCCCAGAGGGAGAGAAAAGAATCAAAGAAAAGAAGGGAAAATATCAACAGGCCTTGGGCTTGGGTTTCTGGAGAGAGGGAGAGCTGAAAGAAGAACCTAGTAGAGATCAATCTGAAGAGGCTCGGAGATAGTCCTGCAAGAAAGGTGGCTCTGATACCCTTGGGATCTTTGGACCACAGGGCAACTGTAAGTCAAGGTAATTTGCTTCCCCTTAAGGGGAAGCTTATGGAGGGTCAAGGTCAATGTTCTAGATAAGGATCAAGGCACTCCCCCACAAGAATCTCAAGGCTGTAGAAATCACATAAATGAAGTGGCCCTGCGAGCCTACTCCTACAAAACAGAAACATGAGATCAACCATGCGATTAAAATGAGACATTCCAATATGCCATAAATATTATATTCCCTTCCGTTAAGCAAATTTATAAATGAGTTTTGGGTCTATTCTACGATAATCATGGTGGTTCTAGATAAGTGTCTTGATACTACATGTGCCAAGTCTCTACTCTAGTCTACAACGAGCTAGATGGAATTAGAGGAAAATAAAAAATACTATACAACAAGTAAGTGTTACAAAACTTACTCTACATACTAGTGAAGACACCTCTCCTCCTACAAAACCAAACTTGTAAATACTTTTTCTCTAAATGTAATGAACCACTAGATAGTGAGTGGGTTATTGATATGGAAAATTTGTCTTATGAGAAAAAGAGAGAGAGACCAAAATGAACCTTTATGAATGAGCAAGTAGAAACATAAATAGATATGAAAATTCTTGAGGAGCATAAGAAAATTTTGTACTGACCATTGTAAGGGTGTTCTTCCCAAAAATGTCAAACTGTTGGTTTTGACCTTGAAGGGATAAGGTCACACCTTAGGTAGTTCTCCACAAAACATGCCTCTATAGCACAAGAAAGTGTGGATTATGAACCACATGAATGATATATATAGATGAAGTAGTTGGTTATGACTCATTTCAAACCCACTCAGAGGCAATGTAAATTTTGACCAAGTGAACACCTCAAAGAGTACACCCTAACATGATATTAGGGATATTTAGGAACCCAAGTGTGGCTCCTCAATGGAATAAGGCTCCCACTAGTGCACAAGGTTCAAGGGGGATCTAACTTAAAGTGTCTACCATAGAAAGCATACAACCAAGGGAGATAAAGAACAAAGTCTAGGCTAAAGGAGGACCCTACCATAATAGTGGACATCAAATAAGAGACCATAATCACACATCTAGACTATAGTGAAGGGACTCAAAAGGGGGAATCTAACATATGTGAGTCATCCCTAGGATGGATAGGAGTTCCTTGGTGTTGTCATATGGTGGGTTGTGCATGTCATCATAATCCCTTGAGTAACAACCCACTTTCACCATGTCCATTTTGAGTGGACAACTTGCCTCAACCATCATCTCTTAGACACCGTTGTACCATTTTCAAGATGCAAATMCACTTTATCCCATTTCTCTTTAACATCAACATGTTAGTTTTCTTCTATCATTATRRAAGGTCCATYRTGTCATATATCCTTATTRGTTTTCATACTTTCAAKMTTATTTCCACCTTTTTYCTCAAWCTTTAAAKACATTTTAACAATGGCAAGTGTCAATCTTCTCTTCTTTTATCTTTGCAAGCTTCTTTGATAATATTTTTGATGTTTTCAACCTTTCTAGCCACTACAACATCTACTCTTCCTTGTCTTACTTTCTCGTGAGACTCATCTAACCTTCAATCTAACCATGTTAACTAATGCAACTCTCTCTACCATTTTTTGGGTTATATTTAACAATGCACCATATCTTAACCATATACCTTTACTTCACTAGTCCTTAACAATATACCTCTCTTTGTCATTACCTATAATTCTGCTTACAATTCAATAGTCCACTCACAATATGGTTCCTTCACTAATATTAAACATGAGGGAGTGGTACATGGTGTCTGTTTGATACACACTATTTATGGACAAGAGGAAAAGGTAGTGAAGCAATGATTGGCTCTCTAATGGTGCTTGATGTTAACCATAATTCATGTTGATTGGACTTAAAAATTCCACCTCACATAATTGTCCTTAAAACATGCAAACAGTTTTCTCTTTTGAATGAAATCTTGGCATCCCATTCACCTTAAACTATTCATCTCAACTGAAATTTTACATGCAAACTCACCTCCTCTCATGGTTTTTCTTGCTCTAACTACTCCTCACTACAAAGGTGTTAGCTCTCATTCTTTCTTCAACTTCACATAACTCACAAAATCAATCGCTCTAATTAATGATTAAAAAAGAATTAATTGAATCATTGCCAATGCTCCCCACAAGATCTCTCCTCTCGGCGTCTTTGATTGCTTCATACCTAATTGATGAAGGCCCATCACTTTGCCCCATTCCGAAGATGAGAACCAAACCTTGCACCCAATCTAAAATAATACATAGCCCTAAATTCTGCTTCCAACTACACAGATCTGCATTTTGAATGGATCTATAAACCCACAAGAGTAGTGACGGTATTGAGAGTCATCATTACAGGGAAGATTCACTTCTCGTGATTATTTGTTGGAGGTCTTCTAATTTCATCTCAATTTTGCTCGACTTTTATCACCATTTTTCTTAGCTGTGCCCTTTTCACTATGCTCTGTATTTCCCAAAGGATTTTACATGCGAGAAAGACTATCGAAATCATTGTAATGTATGTTTTTCGGGAACGTGGGGTGAGCAGAAGCTAAAAAAAGGCATAATTATCAAATATGGGACTCCAGGATCAAATCGAAACTCCTGAAATTTCATACATTCTAGTCTCTGTTATATACTGGAACATCACATAAAATGTACATATACGCACACTGCAATGGAAGGTTAAAACTGGTAAGCAACCCATTCCCAACAACCCTTCCGAGATTACAATGACTGCTCGTGCCCGCCCTTATTTTCAATGATCTTCCTGGACTGCCTTTGCTTCTGCCTGGGCTTTGTTTCTGCTTTGTTGTCTTCTGCCTGAAACCTAGGCTTCAAGTCACACAGGTACCGGGGGTCAGGTTGGACTTTATTGCTTATGCTCCATCCCTCTGGGGGTTTCGAGCCTTCGACTATGCCTGAAATATCAGCCTCTATTTCTTTAGACGTGCACCTAGAACCGACTGACCTGATTCTGTAACAAAATGCAGAGGTCACCACCTTGTGCTTACGTTCTGTTGTAGAGTGGCTTCTGGAAAATGGAAAAGAGAAAATTAGACCGTTCCCCTTTGTTTCCCCGCAGCCTGTGCTGCAGCTCGTTGAAAATGGCCACCAAGATCTCGTGGAAGAAGGTTGTTGCTTCACATTATTATTGGATCTGTCTTGATCCACTTCCTTATATGATGTTCCTCTGCTCTCTGCACACACATTTTCCTTGTTGCTCAGCTTAAGCATGATTTCCTTCCACTTACTAGGCGGCTTATGACGTGAGGATTTGGAAGAAACATTTCCAGAGGATTTGAAAGCAGCCGAATAATTGGATGAAACAAATACCTGAAATGAACGAAGATATGGAAAATACACCAAGAAGAAGGGTTTTAGCGATTTAATGACTGCCGATTATTGTGTTTCTTTCCAATGGAGCACGCGATAGTTTAAATTTCAAATTTTGAAATTTCAATTATAATAAGTTGGTGGTGGTTCTGGTGGATGGCATCCATATGAGGATGCATGCATGGCATGTATTGAGGGTTCCGCACCACGAAGGAACCACCGGCGTCGTCGGGGACTTGCTGGAGTCAGGCTGCTCAAGAGGGAAGATTGCTCCCGAGTTAACCTACTCCTTCGGCCAAATATTCTTGTCTCCGTCTTCACTGCCAAGAAACGTTCGACCGATGTTAGATATTACAGTACGAAAAGTGGCACAAGTCACTATCCATACACTTTCATATCATCTGCGTGTAGGCCATTTCGTATCTTGACTTTTGACTGCTATGCCTACTCGGTGGAACTTTCGGCCAAATATTCTGGTCCCCGACCTCACCACCAAGAAACTTTCTGGTCTGGTCTCTGTCAATAATTACACTTTGACAAACTCTTCGGTTCTCTGTCAATAATTACAATTCAATGTATTTATAATCAAATGTCATCTGAAAACAACTTAATAGAATAGGTTAACTCGGGATTAATCTTTAGAAGGAGAAGTTCCACTTTTCAGGTAAAAAATGGGTCTGAATTCGATGAGATTTTTTGGAATAGTCTAAGTTTTGCATGGATCAAAGTTTCATTTATAACATTGTCCAGGGTTTTGCCCCATTTTAAACCAACCCAAATACTCAAAAAATCGATTAAAGTTCTGAATTGGTCGAAAATTTAAAAGCAAGCTGCCAAAAAATCTACAGAAAAAATAATTCCTGAACAAAAATTGCTCCCAAATTAACCCGCTCCCACTTTAATAGAAATAATTGTCTTTTCCTTTGACGAACAATCACACCTCCCTCGTCAGGCGAGCAATATCTAGCCTGCTGCAGAGTCTTTAAGACTCTGCAAACCGGATGCCTTTGCAACACCATGGTACCCTCGCACATCGATGCATCATCCCGCCGTGCATCCATGCTACGCCCTTTTCCGACTCCCGCTCCATCCTCCGGTAGATCACCCAACCAGACAGCATGACACAACGTTGTGGACAGTGAACGGCGTAATCACTCATTTAATGAACTGCGTGAATGCCCCTCCGCGCCCATTTTTGAATTTGAAATTACCTGGATATTTCAAATGAGACGAGTGGTACATTATTCCCTCCGCGCCCTATTTTCAAATTTGAAATGAGCTGGGATGAGCTGGGGGCAACGACTTCGACAATGTGTATAGGAGCCTCAAGCTCTCCCTCGTCCAGGCCAAGCAGACTATTCTTCCCAAGGTTGCTAATTCTGTAGCAGGGACTGTCCATTGGTCTTTAAAGATTTCTCAATTTGATTTATTGGTCTTTAAAGATTTTTCAATTTTATTTATAACTGTAAATTTCCTTTACTACTCTTGCATATATTAAGCCTTACACATTTAAATTTAAGCATATTAATTCTGTTGAATGGTTTCTGTATCTGTAGGATTTAAGGCCACCATTCAATCTTGATGTGGAGTAGGAGGAAAATACAGCTTCGCCTAGGCGGAACAATGTGGACTTACGGGCCATGTTAACGGCAAGTCGGTGGGCTCCTGTTCAGATCTAGCTTCTTACATCATCTGGGACGGAATCAACCTAACAGACCAAGCCAACAGGGTTTTGACTAAACAAATTCCGGGAGACAAATTCTTCGAGCCATCTTCATTCTCCATTAGCAACCGTTGCCAAACCCAACCCATTTCATCTCATTCGACACTCTGATTATTCATTGTTTTTGTGAAGGCACAATAAACGTGGGCTAGAAAGAGCTCCAGTTTCAGTTTCAGCTTATACTACCATTGTTATATTTATTTAAAAAAGATTAATCAATTCATGTCAACCTCTGAAATGCCTGTCATAAATTTATTATTAAACTTTTGAACTGGAGTGACGGATCAATCTAGTCTTAAAATGTAATAACATGAAATGGTTCTCTCTAAAAAATTTATTTCCAACCTTTTAAACAAAACTATGTTAGAATATTAGTCCACGATGTGAACTTGGACTCCCTCATCGCAGATGGAATATATCTCAGTGACAGAGCAACCCACTGGATGTGGAATTTCAATCCACATTACAAACTCACTGGATGTGGCATAGTGATAAAACATCGATTCCTTTTCAATTCCTAATTTGTTCAATGTTAATAAACCAAAAAAAAAATCTTCCAATTTGGACAGATTTGAGATGCAAATTTGTTGGGAGTAAACAATTTAATGGACAATGCCCTTTGGAGTGTTCCATGTTTCCTTCACAAAGGTTTGTTATACATTTGTTACTGCTATACAACATAGGGGTAAGGTATGTATATCTAGGTAAATTTTAGTAGTCAAATAGTTATGCCTAGATTATTATTATTATTATTAATAAAAAAGTGAACATAGTCCATTTCTTATGTGACAAGGTTGATGTAAGTTGTTAGACTTTTTAGTTTTAATGGAAATTTGGAAAAATAATATGTTTACTCAAAAGAAATATTAAAAATATATCAACAATTTATTAAATATGGTATAAAAAGTTGGAACTTACGAAAATAAATAAGTTTTTAGAATATATAATTTTTATTTATGAAAAAATTGTAAAATTCATAAAAAAATTCACATTCTTTTAACATTGGTATTAATTATGTTACTTTTTCTCTAAAATATAATGTATATGTTTATATTAAGGCATCCATTTAGTATTAAAATGACAATTTTTTTGAAACAATTTTGAGTCACTATTTTCCATATTTTTTAATGTTAACTTTGTAATTAAGCTAATTATGATAATGTAATAAAAATCAATTAAAAATAGAAAACAATGTTTTTTTCTTAAAAAATCATATATTTAAAATATGCATACAAATCTTTA
>ML779191.1:1220998-1234155 GCA_009831015.1 Picea engelmannii
AGAACGTTGATGTTTCTCTTTACATGCATTTCAGTAAACTAAGATTACACAAAGTTTTATCAATGCTTAGAATCCAACATTAATAAAATAAAATAAAAGTCTTTCTCAATGTCAACATCACCCAGCTTCTTTACCTATTGAATATATATATTTAGATTAGGTTAATAATTCTATAGTCCTCCACTTAACTATATTATATACCCCATTGAGATATGCATTCAAAAAAAAACTAGCAATCTAATGCCACAAATAAGGAGTGAGCAATCCATGTGGTATCCTGCAGCTTAATTCCCAACATTTTTAAAAACTCTAAAAATGTTTTTCCCTCACATATAAGACAACACTCGGTTATAAAATGACCCACGGAGCAAGGGGTCTCCATAATTCATGTACGACTCATATGGCTATATGGGTGAGATAAAATTCCTAGCTAAGAAATCAAGTCAAACAACAAGGGAAATTTAACTCAAGCTTGTGTAAAATCGATGACATAACTATGAGATGAATCACCCATGCAAAAAAAATAATCTCAGGGGAGTGTTAATTGATGCAGGAGCATCTCCTAGTTCAAGCGAGCCAACGTGGAATGCAAGTGGACAGCTGGACAAGCCAGCACAAATTTTTGAAAACACCTTGAAACTGTTGCGCGAACATTAATGAGAGATTTAATGAAGCACACTTGTAAATGTAATCGGGACCTTGAGCGGATTGCTCTCGTCCTTTAGTAGATAGACGACATTTAAAATAGTTAATGCAGGTAGATAGGATTTTAATTCTAGACTAGACAGTTTAGAAAGGAGGGAAAACGGATATAGACACCCTCATTGTACTTTGTAACATTATTCTAGAGAATTTCAGGAGGAAGAGAAAGCAGAGAGCTATGTAAAGACACCCATGTACAAACATTTGAATTAATAGAAGAAATATTTTATTCAAATTCATGGTTTTTGTTGTTCTCTGTATTGATGTTATGCTCATTTGATGTTTTCTTCCTGTTATACATTTTCTTTATGTGTTGTTTATGTGATTTCATGGTAAGGTTGGAATCTGGAAGGAAGAGGGAATGAGTTTCAATTGTTTCTCTATTTGAGCCAGAGAATTCCTGCAAGGAGTGCAGTTGAAGTGTCTGCAAGGAGTGCGTTGACAGAGGGTTTAGATAGAGATAAATTTTGTTCTCATTTACCCCAAAAGGTGCAGTTGAGCATAGGAGCCGTGCAAGGAGTGCGCAGGCCAAGTGAAGTTCAGGGTTGCGAACCTAAGCGCCAGCTGAAAGACTGTTGCTGTAAGAGTGAACAGAGTCGAAGGGATTTCATCATTTGGATGTGAGGAAAAATTGCCGCAAGGAGTTTTTTTTCTAAGGCTTAGAGTCACAACAAAGCCCAGGAAGGGTAGAGCCTTCAAATCTGTTTAAGGGAAGCACAGAGTGTTGTGCCGCGAAGTGTTTGAACAGAAGTCGCAAGTTGTGCACAGGAGGATGAGTTCCACGGAGGGGAAGTTGGTTCATTTCACAGAATTCGCTAGGCAGAGAAGACGGTCGGTATTCTCTAAGGAGGAACCGTGAATTTCTGTGAACCGTAGGATCTTGCGGAGGTGCAAAGGAGATACGGAGTCATATTTCCTAAAGGCTGAAAGCTCAAGGGGAGGAGAGCCGTAGATCCAAGCCTGTCAGGGCCATTGGATCTACATGTACATCATCCATCGGGGTTTCGTGGGTTGAAGTCCCGCGAATATCGCAACAGAAACCGCAAAGTCACGAAACATGATATCCCGATGAGCTCAGAACCATCCATCATTTGGGACACGTGTCAAAAGATCCAAAGAAGATGGGGTTCGAAGCATCGGGGGTTTCGAGAACAGGATAGTCTTGTAGCTTGGAAGTGCGAAACGCGATATCCCGATGGGGTAGAGCAGTGTGGGACCACAAGAGTCGGAGTGAGAGACAGGTGGCACAAGTTATCGGGGTTCTGCAGCAAAAAGTGTAAAAACATTGACATCAAGACTCGCGACCTCGCGAAGTCCGATTCCCCGATAAATAAAGAGGGGGATCGCACGAAGAGTTCTGTGGGTGAAGATTTCCCGATAGGGAAAAAGAAGGACCGGTTAGTGTTCTTCGGGCTGAAGAAGGAGAAGATCCTGTGAGAAGACGTTCCCGAGGGGACGACTGCGTCAGAGTGGTATCAGAGCTAAAATTCTTGTCTATATATTTCAGGCAGGAGGAGCAGAAAGAGGTAAAAAGAGCACTCTGATACACGTAGAGTGGTATCAGAGCACATAAAATTTCTTTGCTTTCTGTAGCAGAGAAGAGGAGAATTCACCATGCCATCGAGAAGAGATAGACAATCACCCAACCCAGAGGATAGGGAAATGTCATGATGAACAGGCAGGCAGATGGAAGATCCAGCCATAGAGAGACAAATGCGTGATCTCCGAGCCAGACTTGAAGACATGGAGACAACGCAAAGACGCACAGCCAATGCAGGGGATTTGAGTGATTCCAAGAGTGAAGTTGAGGCTGAACATGGGGAAGAAGTTGCATCCGAGGATGCAGCCAATGAATGTCTAATCAAAGTTATTGCACGGATGGGTGCAAAAGCGAAGATTGACATTCCAATTTATGAGGGGAATCTGGATGCAAAAGAACTTATAGATTGGATTAGAGCTCTGGATACATACTTCGATTATGAAGATGTTGAAGAGGATAAGAAAGTCAGGCATGCTGTCATGAGATTGAAGGGACACGCAGCATTATGGTGGGACGAGCTACAAGTAGATAGACGCTGCAAGGGAAAGCAGAAAATTAAAAGTTGGGATCGAATGATTGCAAAGATGAAGGCAAAGTTCATCCTGAGAGATTATCAAATCACTCTGTTCAGGAGGATGCAAAACCTAAGACAGAAGCTAATGACAATAAAAGAATACATGGAGGAAATCTATTGACTGAACATCAGGGCAAGTCATCGGGAGAGCGATGATGAGAAAGTTGCCAGGTATATGAATGGCCTGAGATATGATATCCAGGGTGAGATGAGCATGGTAACCATCCGAACGGTGGAAGATGCTTATCAAATGGCTCTGAAAGCTGAGGAGAAGTTGAGCCATAAGAAGAGTCAAAGGGGCCGAGGTAGAAGTCAACCCAGAGGCAAATTGGTTACCCAAGATAAATATAATAATCCTAAGGAAGACTGGAAGAAACCTCAGACTCGAGTAGAGAGAGGATACAGAGCAGAGCGGAAGATATGCCGATAATAACATGTTTCCTTGTACCAGAGGTAGAGGAAGAAGCAGAGGTGGAGTAATCACATGCTTCACATGTGGAAAAAATGGGCACAAGTCCTATGACTGTCCAGAGAAAAAGAAAGATGGAGGAGAAGCTCACATCATCGAGGCACAGGGGCGAGATGTTGAGGCAGAAGACGCAGAAGGAGAAAGTTCATTGATGATGCGTAAGGTTCTCTTAACACCCGAGAAGGAGGTGGAGGATTCAGCTCAAAGAACCAGACTTTTCAGAACTGCTTGCAAGACCAAGGACAGGGTATGCAAGGTTATTGTAGACAGTGGAAGCACTGATAATCTCGTTTCAATCGAGATGGTAGAGAAGATGGAGCTAGAGACGACTGATCATCCAAGCCCGTACAAGGTTTCATGGCTACAGAAGGGACACCAGGTAACTGTCACTAAACAATGCTTGGTTGAATTCAAGATAGGAGGATATAATGATAAGATATTGTGTGATGTCATTCCTATGGATGTCTGTCATTTATTGCTAGGAAGACCATGGAAATATGATAGAAACGTGATTCATGATGGAAAGATGAATACGTATACCCTGGAGAAGAATGGGAGGACACACATGTTGCTTCCAATAAAAGATAAGGAGGTGAAACTGGAGGTAAGCAACACAGTACTTCTCATGAGTGGGAAGGAGCTTCTTACAGAAGTTAAGGAGAAGGAGGATCCATAGTTCCTTGTGGTCATAAAACCAAAGATTGTTCTGACTAGCACAAAAGTGGATGATCTACCAGAGGAGATTCAGGAACTGCTGGAAGAGTTCGCTGACATCGTAGTGGACGAATTACCTCGTTCATTGCCACCGATGAGGAGTGTGAGTCATCATATAGACCCCATACCAGGAGCCATTTTTCCAAACAAATCCGCGTATAGGTTGACGCTGCAAGAAAATGAAGAGGTCAAGAAGAAGGTCCAGGAGCTTCTAGACAAAGGATTAGTCAGGGAAAGTCTGAGCCCGTGTGTCGTTCCAGCGGTACTTAGTCCAAAAAAAGATCGAGGATGGAGAATGTGCACCGAATCAAGGGTGATCAACAAGATAACCATCAGGTACAGGTTTCCATTGCCAAGGATGGATGATTTAATGGATTGCTTGAGCGGGGAAAAATACTTTTCAAAGATTGATCTGAAAAGCGGATATCACCAGATTCGCATGAGGGAAGGCGATGAGTGGAAGATGACCTTCAAAACCAATGAAGGACTATATGAATGGCTTGTCATGCCATTTGTCTTGACAAATGCGTCGAGTACCTTTATGAGGTTAATGAATGAAGTCCTGAAGGAGTTCATCGGGAAATTTGTCATCGTGTATTTGGATGACATACTGGTTTTCAGTAAAACAGCAGTAGAGCATCTGAAGCATTTGGCTATTTTGATGAAGAAGCTACAACAAGAGAAGCTATTGATAAACATGAAGAATTCTTCCTTTATGAAGATAGAGCTCATTTATCTGGGTTTTGTTATATCTGCGAATGAATTGAAGATGGATCTAGATAAGGTGGAGGTAATTAAAAATTGGCCATCACCGAGAAATATTTTTGAGGTGAGGAGTTTTCATGGACTGGCTAGTTTCTACCGGAAGTTCATTAGAAATTTTAGTGGGATTAGTGCAACGATGATGGACACAATGAAGAAAAGACATAAATATTTTCACTGGACTGAGGAGGTGGAGAAAAGATTCAAATTGTTGAAACGGAAGATCACGGAACAACTGGTTCTGGTGTTGCCGGATTTCCAAAATATGTTTCAAGTGAAATGCGATGCAAGTGGGTTTTCCATAGGAGCGGTCTTCAGTCAGGAAGATAGACCGATTGCATATCTCAGTGAGAAGTTGAATGAGGAAAAAGAAAAGTAATCCATGTATGATAAGGAATTTTATGCTATCATTCAAGCATTGAAAAAATGGAGGCACTATTTGATTCCAAAGGAATTTGTTTTATATAGTGAAAACCATGCATTGCAATTTGTGACTCAACAGGAGAAGTTGAATTAGAGGCATGTTAAGTGGGTCAAATACATGCAGAATTTCACTTTTGTAATTAAGCATATTTCGGGTACTGCAAACAAAGTGGTTGATGCTTTGAGTAGGAAATGTTTGCTGATGCAGGAGTTCAAAGTCAGGATGTTAGGCTTTGATGATCTCAGAGGAATGTACGTAGATGATCCAGACTTTAAGGAAGCATATGAAGCAACTGAGAATCTAGTTCTCAGAGATAGAATCCCTTGGACATACTATATGATCCAAGAAGGATTATTGTTCAGAGGCAATCAATTGTATATTCCAAATTGCTCCATGAGGGAGAATCTGTTAAAGGAGAAACACAGTGGAGGATTGGCCAGACACTTCGGTCATGATAAGACATTCGTGAAGCTAAGAAAATCATACTTTTGGCCAGGGATGCGATCAGAGGTCAAGAGATTTGTAGACAGATGCAGAATTTGCCAGCATTCGAAGGGAAGAAAGAAGAATGCAAGATTCTATCAACCGTTACCCATACCCGAGAGGCCGTGGGATGAAATCAGCATGGATTTCATATTGGGATTGCCAAGGACACAAAGAGGATTTGATTCAGTCTTTGTGGTAGTGGATAGGTTTTCCAAGATGGCACATTTTATCCCATGCCAGAAAACCAGTGATGCGACTCACATCGCAAATCTATTTTTCAAAGAGGTCGTTCGACTTCATGGCTTACCCAGAAGTATAGTTTCGGACATAGATACAAAGTTTATAGGGAACTTTTGGAGGACATTATGGAAGAAGCTGGGGACTAACTTGATGTTTAGTTCAGCTTATCATCCTTAGATGGATGGGCAAACAGAAGTGGTGAACAGAAGTCTGGGAGACTTGCTGAGAAGCTTGGTGACAGAGCACCACAGCCAGTGGGACAACATATTACCACAGGCAGAGTTTGCGTATAATGACTCAATGAACAAGAGCACAGGACAAAGTCCATTCCAGATTGTATATGGCACACAACCGAGAGGAGTTTCTGAAATAAGGGATTCGGAACAGACTGCGACTAGGAGCGCAAGTGCTGAAGAGTTCGCAGAGGCGATGAAAGAACTTCACGGCTAGGTGAAGCAGTGACTGCTAGATTCAAGTCAGGAATATAAGCGCAGAGCCGACCAGTGGAAGAGACAACTTCAGTTCGAGGTTGGTGAATTAGTTCTGGTGCACTTGAGAAAGGAAAGGTTCCCGAGGGGAACATACAATAAATTGAAAATGAATAAAATCGGGCCATGTAAGGTCTTGAAGAAATTGGGGGAAAATGATTATGAGATCGAGTTACCGGATGGGATCGAAATATCTCTGATATTCAATGTCGCGGATTTATATCCATATAAAGATGAGGAAGTAGGAACAGAAGGTGAACAACCAAGGGTTCAGTGGCAAAAGTAGATGTCGATTGCAGAGAAGCCGCAGATGGAATGCATACTGGACAAGAGAGTGGGTAAGAAGACCAGAAGGAAAGAATACTATGAGTATCTGGTCAAATGGAAGAATCATCCAGTGGAAGATGCCAGCTGGGAGAATGAAGCAGAGATACAGAAGCATGGACAAACCGTTCAGGAGCTCATGAAATTTTTCAAGTGAGGGAGTATGATGTAGAAGCATCTCCTAGTTCAAGCGAGCCAATGTGGAATGCAAGTGGACAGCTGGACAAGCCAGCACAAATTTTTGAAAACACCTTGAAACTGTTGCGTGAACATTAATGAGAAATTTAATGAAGCGTTCTTGTAAATGTAATTGGGACCTTGAGCGGATTGCTCTCGTCCTTTAGTAGATAGACATCATTTAAAATAGTTAATGCAGGTAGATGGGATTTTAATTCTAGACTAGACAGTTTAGAAAGAAGGAGGGAAAACGGATATAGACACCCTCATTGTACTTTGTAACATTATTCTAGAGAATTTCAGGAGGAAGAGCAAGTAGAGAGCTGTGTAAAGACACCCATGTACATACATTTGAATTAATAGAAGAAAGCATTGATTCAAATTCATGGTTTGTGTTGTTCTCTTTATTAATGTTAAGCTCATTTGATGTTTGCTTCCTGTTATACATTTGCTTTATGTGTTGTGTATGTGATTTCATGGTAAGGTTGGAATCTAGAAGGAAGAGGGAATGAGTTTCAATTGTTTCTCTATTTGAGCCAGAGAATTCCTGCAAGGAGTGCAGATGAAGTGTCCGCAAGGAGTGCATTGACAGAGGGTTCAGATAGAGATAACTTTTGTTCTCATTTACCCCAAAAGGTGCAGTTGAGCACAGGAGCCGTGAAAGGAGTGCGGAGGCCAAGTGAAGTTCAGAGTTGTGAACCTGAGTTCCAGTTGAAAGACTGTTGTTGTAAGAGTGTGCAGAGTCAAAGGGATTTCATCATTTGGATGTGAGGAAAAATTGCCGCAAGGAGTTTTTTTTCTAAGGCTCAGAGTCACAACAAAGCTCAGGAAGGGTAGAGCCTTCAAATCCGTTTAAGGGAAGCAGAGAGTGTTGTGCCATGAAGTGTTTGAATAGAAGTTGCAAGTTGTGCATAGGAGGACAAGTTCCACGGAGGGGAAGTTGGTTCATTTCGCAGAATTCGCTAGGCAGAGAAGACGGTCAGTATTCTCTGAGGAGGAACCACAAATTTTCGTGAGCCGTAGGATCTTGTGGAGGTGCAAAGGAGATACAGAGTCATATTTCCTAAAGGATGAAAACTCAAGGGGAGGAGAGTCGTGCATCCAAGCCGGTCAGGGTCGTTGGATCTACACGTACATCATCCATCGGGGTTTCGTGGGTTGAAGTTCCTCGAATATCGCAACAGAAACCGCGAAGTCGTGAAACGTGATATCCTGATGAGCTCAGAACCGTCCATCATTTGGGATGCATGTCAGAATATCCAAAGAATATGGGGTTCAGAGCATCGGGGGTTTCGAGGATAGGATAGTCTTGCAGCTTGGAAGCACGAAACGCGATATCCCGACAGGGTAGAGCAGTGTGGGACCACAAGAGTCGGAGTGAGAGACAAGTGGCATAAGTTATCGGGGTTCCGCAACAAAAAGTGTCGAAACATTGACATCAGGACTCGCGACCTCGCGAAGTCCGATTCCCCGATAAATAAAGAGGGGGATCGCACGAAGATTTTTGTGGGTGAAGATTTCCCGATAGGGAAATAGAAGGACCGGTTAGTGTTCTTCGGGCCGAGGAAGGAGAAGATCCTATGAGCGGACGTGCCCGAGGGGACGACTGTGTCATTAATTTTCCCCAGACAACAAGAAAATCACTGAGAGGGATGTTAATTCATCATGGGAAACATGAAAACAACTTAGGGGAATGTTAGTTCGACCTAGGCAATGAGAAAACAACTCGAGGTGAGAGAGAACAACTCTTTGGAAAGAGAAAAATGCCCAACAATCTCAAAACGAAATGGTTGCTAAATTTAGGAGGTTAAAATTAGAAATTTTCCAGATATGGAGTATCATCTCTATTATCTCAACTTTCAATCTCCTTTGGACTATATATGGATAGTTTGAAACAAATAGTTGTTGGGTTCACTCTTGTTGAGAATTCCCACAAGCTTAATCAAATAATGAGATAAAACATCGAGTGTGTGAGGCATTGTCCCAAGATACACAATTGCAGGGAAATCCATTTAAGAAAAAATATTTGACTACTCATGCCTCTCATTTACACTCTCACTATTCACTAGTAGTCACTAAAACCAGAACTAAAACATAAATACATAGAGCACATTCACATAAAAATCTTAGAGCAATTAAAAACATAATGGAAACCATATTTACCCTACAAACCCAAATGGGAAAACCATCTTCGAATGGGGGATCGATTCTTCATTCTGGAAATCTTTGGTTACATTTCTTTCATGGTTCTCTATGTCTCCTCTCTTTCCCAAAAAGAACATTGAGAGTAAAATTTGTGAAGGAAATAGGGAGACCTAGGGATAGAGGGAAGGCCAACAACCATTACCCTTCACTTCTCATTTCCCAACCTTCTCTCCCATTCATTTTTCTAATTCCATTTAATTATCATTTCCCAACCTCAAGAGCCTTAAAACATTCCTCATACCAACACATAACTTCTCTAAGTGGGATATGGGATATGGTTACCATTAATTGATTTTGGGCATTGGTGATGGGTGTAAGGGCCTAAACCATGGTCAAAAAGTAAAACAGGGGCCTTACGTATGAAAAAAAACATTATAGGCATCAAGTGCTATGAGCAAGGTCTCCAACCATGACATTTTCCCTCTTTATGGAGACTTTGACCCCGAAGCCGTATTCGAGACACCATTTCCTAATAGGACCATGCCTAGGAGAGGAAAATAGGTTCTAATGTCAAACCTTTCGCTATGAAAAATAGGTTCTAAAATAGGTCTTGATGCAAAAGGTGAAGGAAATTTTGCAAAGTTATGAATATGTGTACTAAGAATGCATGCATGTTCTTATAAATTCAAAACGATGGGAAGAGTGCATCTTTTCCTCGACTTATTGGATGAGTTGTTTGCTTTTGTTTTAGCTTAGGAAGAGTTGTATAAATAAAAACACATCTATTTTCCCAACTCCTTATTCTTATCTTTTTTTTCAACTACTCTTTTAAATATGATCCACATAATCATTGTTTTTTTTTTTTTTTTTAAATAAAAAAGTGGAACCTGCTATATTAGATTAACGAAAAAACTTTGACAAGATATACAATGGTATAGGTCCGAGTCACCAAAAATGCTATCGATTATTGGAAACCAGCATAAGTGGAGAGAAAATAACAGTTGTATGATAAAACAAGAAAGAAAGTAGCATCTGTCCTGCCCGAAGGAAACCAGGACAGATGTCTATAGTCCAAATGAGAAAGTCTAGGCGCTCACCCATGAGAAGGGCCCTATGCTCTAGGTCTGCCATGTGGCCTCGGAGTTCGAACACCAGAGCCAAGTGCTCTGCATGAAGGAGAGAGACATGCAAACTGCCACCCATGTCGCTAAGGGGAACACTCCTCAACTCCATTGTCGCTCCAATTCCAACATTGAACTCCCTCTGCTCCGCATCATCCCCTGCAGCCTTCCTCGCCGAGCGATTGTTATCTGCATTCATCTCTGCTCTAGTTGCCTGCATATCATGGCTAGTGGGACTGTTGTCACCCGGCCAGGGAATTTATTCAACAATGCAGCCGGGGATATCATCTTCCTGAGCCAAATTGGGTCTGATTTCCTCCCGATGAGTCACCTCTATGGCGCGGGGTTCCTCTGCAGTTGACAGGTCCTCCATAAACGGATCTTTCTCCATGAAACAAGTGGGAAATGCGACCTCAACCCCAGCCTCCTGCCTGTCTCCCGGTGTAATTTCCATGGCTTCTCTACTACAACCAGCTCCCGACTCTGCAATGGTGGTGAGCAGCGCCAATTTCTCAGCCCGAGCCTTCTTCCTAATAATGGAGGTCGCCAATGCCAGAGCACGTTCCAATTTCTCTTTCCGTTGCTGCTACGCCTTGTAGGCATTCCATGTTGAGCCATGACGAGGCCTACCTCGCTTTCTAACCATAGTATCTGGGGAATAAATGAATATACAGAGCGGTTGCAGCGATAAGCTGATAAGCCAGGACGAGAGCGGTTGCAGGTACAGAGCACAAGTAGACCGACTCTGTCCCGACACACACAAAAACAAAATGCCCAGAAAATCCTTACCAAAATGCAACGAGAGGGGTGCAGGACTGCACCAGAGCGTCCATGCGAAGAGCAGTCCCGCTCTTTCCGGCCACATAAGAAAGCAAATAACCAGAAGCCGAAATCACCTGTCCGCCCTTAACCCCTTTCATGTTGAGTACGTTGTGGGCATAAATGGTCACGCGAGGGAGGAGTCCCTCCATCGTATAGATGCATCTATGGCCGTCCACCATCGTAAATGCAGACTTGTGGGTGGCATCCGTCGGCATTTATGCCCGGGCTTAGTGCTAAGCCTGGTGTCACCGAAATGCCTCGTGTCACCCCATCCGGGGCTTCCACATAATCATTGTTAATGAAGTTGTATACACTTATAAAGATTTGTATGCATATTTTAAATATATGATTTTTTAAGAAAAAAACATTGTTTTCTATTTTTAATTGATTTTTATTACATTATCATAATTAGCTTAATTACAAAGTCAACATTAAAAAACATGGAAAATAGTGACTCAAATTTGTTTCAAAAAAATTGTCATTTTAATACTAAACGGATGCCTTAATATAAACATATGCATTATATTTTAGAGAAAAATTAACATATCAATACCAATGTTAAAAGAATGTGAATTTTTTTATGAATTTTACAAAGTTTCCATAAATAAAAATTATATATTCTAAAAACTTATTTATTTTCGTAAGTTCCAACTTTTTATACCATATTTTAATAAATTGTTGATATATTTTTAATATTTTTTTAGTAAACATATTATTTTTCCAAATTTCCATTAAAACTAAAAAGTTTAACTTACATCAACCTTGTCACATATAAGAAATTGACTATATTCACTTTTTTATTAATAATAATAATAATAATCTAGGCATAACTATTTGACTGTTAAAATTTACATAGATGTATATACCTTACCCCTATACCATACCCTAAACTTTACCCTATGCTATACCCCTAGGTTGTATAGAAGTAACAAAATGTATAACAAACCTTTGTAAAGGAAACATGGAACACTCCAAAGGGCATTGTCCATTAAATTGTGTACTCCCAACAACTTTGCATCTCAAATCCGTCCAAATTGGATGAAGTTTGTTTTGGTTTATTAACATTGAACAAATTAGGAATTGAAAAGGAATCGATGTTTTGTCACTATGCCACATCCAGTGAGTTTGTAATGTGGATTGAAATTCCACATCCAATGGGATGCTCTATCACTGAGATATATGCCATCTGTGATGAGGGAGTCCAAGTTCACAACGTGGACTAATATTCTAACATAGTTTTGTTTAAAAGGTTGGAAATAATTTTTTAGAGAGAAAACCATTTAATCTTATTACATTTTAAGACTAGATTGATCCGTCACTCCAGTTCAAAAGTTTGATAAGAAATTTATGACAGGCGTTTCAGAGGTTGACACGAATTGATTAATCCTTTTTTTAATAAATATAACAATGGTAGTACAAGCTGATACTGAAACTGGAGCTCTGTCTGCCCCACATTTATTGTGCCTTCACAAAAACAATGAATAATCAGAGCGCCGAATGAGATAAAATGGGTTGGGTTTGGCAACAGTTTCTAATGGAGAATGAATATGGCTCGAAGAATTTGTCTCCCAGAATTTGTTTAGTCAAAATTGTTGGTTGTGGAGCCTGGTTATCTTCTTGATTCAGAGGTCCTTGCTTTCAGCCATGTTTATACCCCATGAAGTATTTACACCCCATAAGTATGTACACTCTTCCACGTGGGGGAGTGCAGAGGGGGGGTACCCCCTCTGCGGGGTCTGGGGGGGCTATCCCCCTGGCTGGGGGGTCTGGGGGCAAGCAGGTGTTCGGGGGTGAAGCCCCCGAAGAAAAAATTGCCTTGTAAAAGTATATTGTAATTTCATTGTAAATCTGGACCATTGATTATAAGGTTGCAGATCTAACGGTAGAGATTATGTTAGGGTTTTTTACCCTAGAAGGCAACGCTCTTTTATGAGGGAAATGTATTGCAACTATGGATGATGGTGAATATTGTATTCTAAGAGAGGAGACTGTGATAGAAAGAAGAGGAAGTTACAACGGGTTTTGGTGTAGGTTGTATCCCTTCATTTGCTGGATAATAATAAAGGAAGGACCTGGCAATTTCTCTAGTGGACGTAGCCCACACTGGGTGAACCATGTAAATCTGTGTCTCTCTTGTATTGTGTGTCTTCTGTGTTTTGTTTCTGCATT
>ML779191.1:1237695-1251689 GCA_009831015.1 Picea engelmannii
TGAGATCAGTCTCCAAGTGGGAGATTGTTGGTTGTGGAGCCTGATTATCTTCCTGATTCAGAGGTCCTTGCTTTCAACCATGTTTATACCCCATGAAGTATTTACACCCCATAAGTATGTACACTCTTCCACGCGGGGGAGTGGAGAGGGGGGGTACCCCCTCTGTGGGGTTCGGGGGGCCTATCCCCCCGGTTGGGGGGTTTTGGGGCAAGCGGGCCCCCAGCGGGGGTTCGGGGGCAGTGTCCCCCGATGGGGGTTCGGGGGTGAAGCCCCCGAAGAAAAAATTGCCTTGTAAAAGTATATTGTAATTTCATTGTAAATCTGGACCGTTCATTATAAGGTCGCAGATCTAACGGTGGAGATTATGTTAGGGTTTTTTACCCTAGAAGGCAACCCTATTTTATGAGGGAAATGTATTGCGGCTATGGATGATGGTGAATATTGTATTCTGAGAGATGAGACTGTGAGAGAAAGAAGAGGAAGTTACAACAGGTTTTGTTGTAGGTTGTATCCCTTCATTTGCTGGATAATAATAAAGGAAGGACCTAGCAATTTCTCTGGTGGACGTAGCCCACACTAGGTGAACCACATAAATCTATGTCTCTCTTGTATTGTGTGTCTTCTGTGTTTTGTTTCTGCATTTGTTTTTATTTTATTGCTCCGCGGTCCTGTTTTTCTAACAAAAGCCCTATTGGCCTGGTCTGTTAGGTTGATTTCGTCCCAGATGATGTAAGAAGCTGGATCTAAACAGGAGCCCACCGACTTGCCGTTAACAAGGCCCATAAGTCCACATTGTGTTGCCCAGGCGAAGCTGTATTTTCCTCCTACTCCACAGCAAGATTGAGTGGTGGCCTTGAATCCTATAGATACAGAAACCATTCAACAGAATTAATATGCTGAAATTTAAATGTGCAGGGCTTAATATATGCAAGAGTAGTAAAGGAAATTTACAGTTATAAATCAAATTGAAAAATCTTTAAAGACCAATAAATCAAATTAAGAAATATTTAAAGACCAATGGACAACCCCTGCTACAAAATTAGCAACCTTGGGAAGAATAGTCTGCTTGGCCTGGACGAGGGAGAGCTTGAGGCTCTTGTACGCATTGTCGAATTCGTTGCCTCCAGCTTATCCCAGCTCATTTCAAATTCAAAAATAGGGTGTGAAGGGAATAATGTACAACTTGTCTCATTTGAAATATCCAGCTAATTTCAAATTCAAAAATGGGCGTGGAGGGGCATTCACACTGTTCATTAAATGAGTGATTACGCCGTTCACTGTCCACAACGTTGTGTCAAGTCGTTTGGTTGGGTGAGCTACCGAAGGATGGAGCGAGAGTCAAAAAAGGGAGTAGCATGGATGTGCTGCAGAATGATGCATGGATGTGTGAGGGTACCATGGTGTTGCACGGGCATCCCGTCTGCAGAGTCTTAAAGACTCTGCAGCAGGCTGGTTATTACTCGAACCCTCATCATGTGTTTGCTCCATCTTCACCACCACGTCACCACTGTGTTAAATCATACAGTACAGTAAGTGGCATTTTTTTACTTATGATTTGCATATACCACACGACGAGTGGACTAACAATTACACTAGTCATGCCTTTTCTTTGTCTCTACCACACCAAAACCCTCTCTTTAGTTCTGTCAACAAAACAAAGTCTCCTCACGATCTATCTCCTTTTATAAATAGTCGTGAGAGGCCTCATAGATAGTATTGCACTTCTCCTCCTCTGCATATTGCTTCCCTGTTCTGCACTTCTCTCCGTTTTGTGAAGGCACTGCAATCTCTCCTCTACATCTAAAGCACCATGCCATTCCTTCGTATTTTTTCTCCTCTTCATATGCTTTTGCTCCTCTTCATTTTTTCCTTCTCTACGAACTCATTCCATGATGATCGACAATCCCTCTTTTCTTTCAAGAAAGGAATAGTCACCGACTCTCATGGTTCCATGGATGACTGGAGTCCCACAACCCCCTTCTGCAACTGGACTGTTGTCACCTGCAGCCGCCGTCACATGGATAGAGTCGTTTCCCTCGACCTTAGTGACATGGAACTGTACGACACTATCTCTCCTTCCCTTGCCAATTTTTCATTCCTCCATATTCTTGATCTCAGTGGCAATGTGCTCCACGGTCCTTTCGTTTGAGGAATCTCTGGTTAGACAACAATCGATTGAACGGAGGCATCCCAAGTGGTCTCCGCAATTGCACCAATTACAACAGATTTACTTAGGAAGCAACAACCTCACAGGTACCATTCTCTATTCCTTTGAAAATATCTCAGTTTTGATTATTTTAGAAATTGCATGTAATCTAACTACTGACATTGTGAATTGACAGGGAATATTTCCCCTATTTGGTCAAAAATATCTACTTTGATTGATTTGAACATTTCTACAAACAATCTCACTGGCAATATTCCACAAGAGTTGGGCTTATTGACTAGGTTGCAAAGGCTTTCATTTTCTGCAAATGAAATTTTAGGTACAATTCCCGCTTCTTTATCAAATATCTCCACTTTAACCAACTTGGACATTTCCAAAAACAAATTCACAGGAGTCATTCCACAAGAATTGGGCCTGCTAACTAGTTTCCAAGTGCTTTGCTTATCCGGAAATGAATTGTCAGGAACTATTCTTGCCTCTTTGTCAAATATCTCTACTTTAACGGACTTGGAAATTTCCATAAACAAGCTCACCGGAAACATTCCACAAGAATTGGGTCTACTCACCCATTTGAAAATACTTTATCTTCATACAAATGAATTGTCAGGTACCATTCCTACTTCTTTGTCAAATATCTCCACTTTCACTATCTTGGAAATTTTCTTAAACAAACTCATCGACAACATTCCCACTTTGTCAAATCTATTTAACTTGAGTTCTCTCAATTATGGGGAAATCAACTTAGTGGAAACATACCAAATTCCATTGGAAATTGTTCCAAACTCATAGAAGTCAATCTAAACAACAATAAGTTGAGTGGCAATGTTCCAGTGGAGTTGGGTAAGCTATTCCTCCTTAAAAAATTATTCTTGCAAAATAATAAACTTGGTAGTGGTAGTACTACAACCATGTCTTTTCTTATAGCCCTTACCAATTGTTCTTACCTAAATATGCTATGTTTGGGAGACAATAAACTAACTGGTGTCTTTCCCCTTACCATAGGAAAAATTTCTACCAATTTGTCTTACTTGTCATTAGCGAACAACATGATAGAAGGAAACATCCCTCCACATAGAGGCAATCTTAGCAGTCTAACTTGTCTAAATTTATCTAGAAATCTTTTAAATGGTAACATTTCATCTTTAAGAAACTTTAAAAATTTAGAAAGATTATATTTAGGAAACAACAAACTATAAGTAAACATACCTAATGAATTTTAACACTTACAATGACTTCGTCTCTTGGACATCAGTAGAAACATGCTCTCTGGAAAAATTCCCATTTCCCTTGCACCCCTTAAACAACTAAGAGATCTCCTCCTTCATCACAACGAATTATCAGGAAGCATACCTTCAAAGTTAGGAAACTGTACAAATTTAGAATTGCTTGACTTGTCACACAATATACTCACTGGAAGCATACCATGAAAAATTGTTCAACCTTATAATCTACATTTCTATTTGAATTTGTCATGGAATTCATTGGAAGGCTTCTTGCCCATGGAGATTGGTAAAATTGTAATGGATCAAGCTATAGACATTTCTTCCAATCACTTGACTGGAGTCATTCCATATACACTTGGAAGCTGCGTTGAACTATCATCATTGAATTTATCTAGAAATTCCTTCCATGGATTTATTCCAGATTCACTTGAAAATTTACGAAGTCTTATGAGCCTAGATATTTTTTACAACTCCTTATCAGAGACTATACCAGTTACTCTCAACAAGTTGAAAATGCTTTAGTGTTTGAATTTGTCTTTTAACAAGCTCACTGGGGAAATGAGAAGAGAGTATTTTACAAATCAATCAATTTCCATATATTTAAATGGAAATCCCAACCTTTGTGGACCAAAAGTATTTCTCTTATCTACTTATCCCACAACAAGAGGTCCTCCTACAATTGTGAAAAGAGTACTATTGTCATTGAGTGGATTTTTGTTTTTATATTATGTTTGTTTTTAATATTCCTATGGAGAGGGAATCAAAACATTTATTGCTCAAGAAATAATTTACTTAATGTGGGGCACCGAAAGATCTCATATCAGGAGATTCACATAGCAACTAACAGATTCGCTGAGACTAATTTGCTAGGAGCAGGGAATTCTGGGTTAGTCAATAAAGGAACTTTGAGAGATGGCACACTTGTTGCTGTGAAGGTTTTCCAATTGCAAAATGACCAAGACAAGAAGAGTTTTGAAGTAGAGTGTAATTTCTTGCAAAAGGTTTGACATAAAAACCTAGTAAGAGTTATAACCTCATGCATTGACATCCATTTAAAATCCTTAGTGTTTGGGTTTATGTCTAATGGAAGCTTAGACAAGCATTTGTATCATAAAAGAGATGACAACAATGGTGAGGATGTATCTGAATTGGGATTGATAACACAATTATACATTGCCATAGATGTGGCCCATGCCATAGAATATCTTCATCGTGATTGTTTTGTGGAAGTAGTGCATTGTGATATAAAACCTAGCAATGTACTTTTGGATGAAGATATGAGAGGTTATGTAACATATTTTGGTATTGCAAGAATCATTTGTTGCTATACCAATTCACATACTTTATCACTTTCTTTGAGAGGATCCATTGGCTACATTGCCCCAGGTATGGCTTTTTTAAATATCACTTTCACTTTTTTTTCTCATTAACAATATTGTATGGATTGATTGAGTAAAATTTAATGAAATTTCCCTTTAATGCAGAGTATGGATTAGGTGAGACAATTTCTACCCAAGGATATGTTTATAACTATGGAATTATGTTATTGGAAATGCTCACCAGAAAAAAACCAACCACCGACATGTTTGTTGGAGACCTAAACTTGCATGATTGGGTAAATTTTGCATTTCCAAACAAAGTGAAGGAAGTAATTGATAGTAGTCTTTTTAATGAGGTGGATGGAGATGAATTTGAAGAAAGTAGTGTATACAAATGCCTACATTCTTTGTTATGTGTTGGTTTGTTTTGCTCGAAACATTCACCAGAAGAAAGACCAACTATGAAAGTTGTGGTAAGGATGTTGGAGAGTATCAGAGAGGATTTGATGGCAAATACATTTATGAGTTGATATCATGCAGATCATCATTGACAATTGTGCGTTGATAAAAATCAACGAGGAATGGTGTCAAACATAATTGACTCATTGTCCTCATCTCCGAATTATTGATCTCTTTTCATTTTTATAGTGTTGTTTTTTTATATATAAAGATTTGTGATTGGTTATTATTTATTCTACATTAGATATATTATTACATTAAGGACAAACGAGATGGAAGTTAAAATAAGACGAACATCATAATCTCTTCAGTTTTGGGTTGTAGAATGCGCCTCACTTTTCTCAATGCAATAAATGATATATTAATGTTTTTAGGATAGAAAATAAATTTAAATTATAAATCTATTAATATTTTAACTAATAAGATTAGATCCTTCCCAAATTCAATTTTAGTAATAGGCTTAGATTTACCATTTAATCTATTCAATTTTCATTGTCACAATGTTATAAATGCATTGTTTGTTTTCATAATGTCCATACGAATTGTTTTTTAATAGAAATGTGTGACTCATTAATAAATTTGAGAATACTATCTTCTCAAATTTAAGTTCTCCATCTCTAAGTAATTCTCATGGGATATATTGGATTTGTAAAATTTAAGGGTAGTATACTATCTATTACATATGACATTTTCACCATTTTCACTTTCCTTTTCTCATTAATAATACTGGATAAATTGATTGAATAAAAAATAGTAAAGATTGTTTTATTCTAGAGTATGGATTGGGTGGCATAGTTTCCCAGATATGTTTACAACTATGACATTATGTTATTAGAAATGTTCACCAAAAAATAATCAATTGGTAACATGCTTGTTGAAGGCCCGAACTTGTACAACTAGGTAAACTTTGCATTTCCAAGCGAAGTGAATAATGTAATTGATAGTAATATTTTTAGTGAGGTATGGAGATGAATTTAAAGAAAATAATGTATACAAATGTTTGTTTTTGTTACTATGTGTTGGTTTGTTTTGTTCGAAACATTTGGTAGAAGAAAGACAAACTATGAGAGTTATGGTAAGGATGTTGGAGAGTATCAAAAGGACTTGGCAGAAAATGCAATGATTTCTATATAATTGCGACAAAGCATATCCAACTTGCTTATCCATACAAATGCAATAAAGAATAATGCTTCTATATCAAATGACCAAAGTTCTTCTATGTTTTAGTTTGAAGTTAACCATGACAATTTTTTTTTGGTTTTTCCATCATTCTTACAATCACAATATATTTTTATTGTTAGTGGTTTAAACAACTTTCTATTAATATGTCTTTTGCAATACATATTAAATGGATTGCAAATCTACAATAAGTTTGATTTATTATTTATCCATGATGTCGATATTTTTATCATGAAATAAAATGTCTAGAAATTAATTACATGTTTTTACATCTATAGATGAAAGGACCGTTATTTAAACTTTAGCTATAACTTACAAGTATGAATTTGACCCAAATGACTTGATTATGAACCATGTTCGTGTCTAATTAATTTCCTTTATTTTTGGTAAAAACTTAGGCCTTCGTAACATCCCATTAAATGTTACCCTAAAGCTACTCATAATAATATTTTTTGGGTGCTTTCTTTTTAAAATCATTTTCACCCCCAAAAAGTTGGCAAACCAATTTTGGTGTCTAGTAATTTTTCAAGTAGATATGTTTCATCTTTCAACTTGTAATTCAACCCATCATCTTTTTGAGATCTTGATTTAGAAAAAATGTTTTATGAGATATATTAACCTACATATGAAGGAATGCATAAATAGTTAATGGACAGTAAGAAAACCATGTAAAAGGTGTTATTCAAGTTTAGGCCTTTATTGCAAAACATCTACATCTATCCACCAGTAAATTTTATCTAGTTCTTCATCCTATATTTGTTTTATGGAAAAGAACTGTTTTTTCAAAGAGGGCTTGTTTAGCTTGCCTAGTACATCCATAAGATAATGGAATTATTGTTTATGCATTTGAGACCATATTTAATGTACTCAAGAGTGATTCCATTGTTTCAACATAGTGCATAACATCCACTGCAATAACTAGGCTAAAAGGGCCTACTAAAAGTCATGGATGATTTTAGGGGCTAAATTTTGCTCATGGGCTAATTTTCCATGGTTTTTCCAAAAATGAGATTCACTATTTTAAAAATGATTCGCCCAAATTCTATAGGATAAAATTATTTTACCATAAAAATCGCCAAAATTTTATAAATATTATATAAAATCCTTAGAAATTTGAATATTTTTACAAAAATATCGCCAAACATTTATAGTTGGCATATGAAGGATTAGTAAGATTCGCCAAGGTTTCTACATTTAAAAATAAATTTCCATTCTTAAAATCATCCTTGCTAAAAGTTTGGATCTATTTCCCCATACTAGTGGGCATACAAAACTAGTGTTTTACACATTATTTGCTGCAATGTTTCTATGTAAAAGATCTATTCTTTCTTGAAAATAAGTAAGTAGGCCTAAAGAACCATTGTCATACACTAACAATTCCTGAACAAAAGTGACAATAAGTCAAGGAATAGGGTAGATGAATTGTTTAGCCATTGTTGCAACCATTGCCATATGGTATTGAAATGCAATTACCTTCACATGTACATTAGTTGAAATAGCATTATATATTGCTTATCTATGCACCACAAGCATAATTACCTTCACATGTACATTAGTTGAAATAGCATTATATATTTCTTAGCTATGCACCACAAGCATTGCAACTAGATGTTCCAATTTACTATACTAAAAAATCCCCCTACAACAATAAGTTTCATAAATATTTTATCATTTGATTCTTTAATGTGAAGGGTACTTAAAATTTAAGTAACAAATCAAATGATGTGAAAAATAAATATGTAATGCATACCTTGAATAAAATTCTAACATTTATGTGTGTACAATGGAGCCCTTTGGACCTCAAAGAAAATTTTAAGGTACAACATTCAACATTTGTCCAAAACTGAAAGGAAAATAATCAAACCTCTAGTAGTCTTTGTGTTTGCAATGAATACTTGGTAATAATCTCTATTAATGGGTGAATCATACGCTCTTGATGATATGAAATCTAACGTTTCCTTCAAGATCAATTTTCAAATTATCACCCTTGGCCATAAGGCATATCGTCGGATTTAATTTCAATACTATGATTGGAAAACATAAATTCTAGGCTTGCCATATAAAAACAACATAAATAAATCATTTTATTACTACTTCCATTGGTTGAAAGGTACAACATGTGCGGTCTTATATATAACCAAAAGTGCTTGAAAATATCCATGTGAGTTTTTTTTCCAGCAGAAAAATTCCTCGATTATATTGATAATATAATTTTTTACAATGCCAGTGATTACAAAATTTATCTCTTTGTTCGGAGATGAAAACCTATGTTGGCTACGATCCAGTCCCTAGATAGAGGCCAATGATAGAAGCCAAAAAGGTGTATATAATTAGTGTCAAGTACTACAATTCTGTCATATATTTCTCATGCAAAAATGTAGAGATAAGTGTAGAAAAACATAGATTCAAAGTATACAAAATGTGCTCGGGAAATACAAAAAATGTGGGAGATTTAAAGGAAATTTATATGGAATATAGGGCCCTCATTGTTATCGAGCCAATGATTATAGGAAAGTAGGTCGGCTTGCTTCTGAAGAGCAATCTTTGAGAGGGCGTCCGCTTTCTTATTATTTTCTCTCGAAGTGTGAAGTAGAGTGAGCTGCCTAAACTTTTGTTGAAGCTCCCTTGTTCTGTCCATCCAACCAAGAAGGGAGGAAACCTGTAGCTTTCCTTTTGATTTAACCAGTCAATCATGATTTTAGAGTCCCCAAGAAGTTGGAATTCAATAAGATTCATCCTAGTGGCCAAGAGAAGGGAAGCCCATGCCCCCATCAATTTTGCCTTTGTATTGGTGATGGGGCCACAATTTAGAGTCCAATAATAGAAAGAGTTATTTGAAACCCAAATGTGACCACCTGCTCCATAGTTGAGGCCATCTGCATGAGCAGCACCATTGAACCATCCAGTAGGCAACCCCTTAGAGATTACTGTCTTGTGCCTATGCTTTGGAGATTTTTGACTTATGTGTAGGATTTTCTAGCTAGTAAAAGCGTTGAGTGCTTTGAAGGTTACCGAGGAGGTGGAGGGTAACACACTTGTAAAGATAGAACTGTTTCGTTCTATCCACACAAACCAGCATATGAATGGAGGGAGCATGCACAGAGTTGGTTGTGTGTTGTTCCAAAGATTATAACACTCCAGAAATGTGGGTCCATCCAAGTTCATCGAGAATTGCAGAATCTCAAAGATCCTAACCCAGACGCATTGTGTAAACAGACATTTAAAAAATAGATTAAGCGTTGATTCCTCCTCCCTGTGACAGAGTGAGGAAAATCTTGGTCCGATCCATCCTTTTCTCTGAAGGATATCCTAGGTATTTAACTTGTTTTCGAATGATAGCCAGGTGAAGAGTTTTATCTTCATCGGGAAGTTCTAGCCCCAGAAGTTTTTCCTCCAGCCAACTAAAGGATACAACCACTGTTGATTTGTGATGGATGCATAAATATTTGATGCATTTAAGCACCCAAAGGAGTCACCTCTAGTCCAAAGGAGAATGTCCTCTCGCTCTTGAAGATTTATACCTGTTGTCTGTAAGGAGAGGGTAAATTGATCCCACTCTAAATCGAGAGGAAAAGGCAAGCTGAGATTCCCACTAGAGCACCAGCAATGGGTAATGGAATTTGAACCTCTCAAATCTATTGCTTGGAATAGAAAAAAGATGTGAAGGGAGTGAAGAAAATTGAGAAGATGGTTCGAAAAAATTGCAGAGACTCCCAAGCCCAGAATTTGATCCTGACTAAGGTGTGTTGAGTGGCCAGTCCCCGGATTCCAAGAGATCCAGTGAATTATGAGTGGAGTCTTCCGCGCTAAGTTCCTGCAAGTGTAGGAGGTAGAACTGGGGATGGATGGAGGCAATCTAAGCCAAGAAACAACGAATGTATATGGGAGATATTTTTCCATGATGACATAATTCCAAATACCTATGGTTATTAACACACGCCAGAGTGCATTTGTTGCCAACGCTAAATTGAAGAAGAGAATGTTTCTGAGGCCCCAACCACTCTTGTTTTTTTTCTTTGCAAGAGTATCCCATCTATTGAGATGAAGTCAGGGTGTGGTTGAACAACCCGACTAGAGGAAGTTGAAAGCGAGCTTCTAGAGTTTTTGGAGCACAATCAAAGGGAGGGTTGCCAATTCCATCCAGTAAACTGGTTGACCTTCCGGGACAACTTTTAGGAGAGTTAAACGTCCACCGAGGGAGAGCCAGTGGTTGCACCAATTATCAATTCTTCTTTTCACTTTTTCCAAGAGCCAGTTCTAGTCAGCGATCTTGTAGGAGTCCGCCTTAATAAAATATCCCAAATAATTGAAACCTTCAGACATATTTAGAGTCAGATCAAAGAGATTTGAGTAATGGAAAGAAGACTTGGACCAGTTTATTTTTAGACCAATGGCCCTACAAAAAACAAGAAGAATGTTCTTGATTTCATGCCATTCATGTATAGAGTCGTTTGTCAATATCAAGACATCGTCTATGAAAAGAAGATGAAGGATGTTTATCAGCCTTGAAATCTTTACCCCTATCAAATTCCCTTGTGATTGGCCAAGTTTTAGTAGAAGGCTCAGACCTTCCATGACTAAAATAAAAAGAAGTGGGGAAAGTGAGCAGCCCTGGCGAAGGCCTTTGCCACAACGAAAGAAGGGATAGGCTTCTCCATTGACAAGAACTGAGAAGGTGGCACTCGATACACAACCCATAATCCAATTTATGGAGGTTGGACTGAAACTGGATTGCACCAGAACCAAACGTAGAAAGTCCCACTCAATGCAATCAAAGGCCTTTTTTAGATCCAATTTTAGAATGAGTGACTTTGATTTTTTTTCTTTAATACTGTGAAGGCACTCTTGTGCAGTGCCTATAGCATCAAGTATCTGTATGCCTTTGAGGAAGCCTAGTTGTTCACAGGATAGAGATCGATAGATGATGGATTTAGACGATTGGTAATGATTTTTGTGATCAGTTTGTAGAACAAATTGCAAAGAGAAATCGACCTATAATCATCAAAGGATGAAGGATTGTTTTCTTTCGGGATTAATGTCAGGAAGGTTGAGTTTAAAGATGTAATGTCCCCAAGGTCGAGCCCTGTTGTAAATCATGTCTATGAAGTATAAATCTTGCCTTATGAATTGTAATTATTCTATCAGAAAGAGAGGCATCCCGCTCTTTGAAATATCTCCCTTGCCATGGGCTCTGTATAAAAAATATTCATGTCCACAGGTTCTATCCTAAACACCTTTCCACATTTGTGTGTCTTCCTCGATTGAGGAGTCTCCATGGCTTAGAACGAGAGATTTTAAAGGTTTATGGGATAGTAATAATCAGGAAGACTTTAAATCGTGCTTCAAATGTGCAAGGCTGTCCCTTTTAAACAAACTGGTGTTGGTAAGCCAAGCTTGATTGTGGAAACTACACCCTTAGACTTGTATAGGTATTTGAGAGTGTAAATAGTGAGGGGGTAATCCAGAATTGGCTCTTTGCAATTGAGTAAATTTTTTTAACTCCAAGATGAAATGAAGAAGGGGAAGTAGAGAGGGTTTACACAGCGCAACGCATACGAAGAGGATTGACTATTTGAGAGCTTGCAATTTCAATGGCTAAGGCATGAAACAATAGTCAGACTTAGATACAGGCAATGAATATTACAGGTCTAAAAAGAGAGAAGACAAGGCCAACATGAAAAGACGGATCCCTTACAACTGTGCAAGCTCAGCAACCAAAACCCAAGTGCAAATTTATTGTGAAAATTAATATGCAGAGGAGGAAACACGGGATACCTGTGGAGTAGACACCTGTTGGAATCTTCAATGAGATCTTTAGGAAGAAATTGTGAAAACTTCGGCCCTCGAATCTGCTTCAACCTCGAACTTGGTTGCCTTGTTGTCACCTGCTCAGAAGTTGTGAATTTGTGCAGCGCATCATTGTTGAACTTTTCAAAATTAAAAACCATTACCAGGGCTCCTAAATGCAATATATTGAAGGCTTCTTTAACTAACTCCTAGCACTGAAAACAAGGAACATGACATCAATCGTGGAAATCATAACTCATAGTGAAAATCATGATGAACGGATAAGGCGTTATGGAACCGCCTGATGAGTGTGTAGCACTCCAGTTTAAAAAATGATTGAACAGGTAGGAAAGGACAGCAAGGGAATGGTTATGAGGTCATGAGTGAAGATAATAGTATGTCACATCAGTCTAGTCATGGGAGGGATCGACCTAGGGACAAGTCATGAAGGGGACCAAAACAAGTCATGAGCTAAAATGGTTCTAATACCCAAAATCACTTTGAGGATCAAAACATGAGCTATAACTCAAAATTTTAATCATCCAAGGGGTCCTACCAATCACAAACTTTAAAGGGATGAAAATTAATATATATATATATATATATATATATATATAAGGCTTTTAAATTAGGAATTAGGAATTTGGAATTAGGAATTAGAAATTATTTTCAATTTCATAACTAGTCCTTTAATCTAGAATCCAAAATTGCCACCTATAATTTGCATGGAAAAGATGTTATGTGGTGGGATCAGTTGAAGAAAGTGGAGCACATTAATGAGAGTAATATCAATTGGAATCAGTTCAAGAGATATTTTTAGAAGGAATACCTTTCAGAGCACTTCTATGACAAGAATATGCAAGAGTTCTTTGAACTCAGGTTGGGAAGCATGGCCATGGGAGGATATGAAAAGAATTTCTTGGGATTGTTGAAGTATGTGGGGTTTATCAAGGATGAGAAGGTGAAGATACAAAGGTTTTTGAGTGGACTGTTGTCATTTTATAAAGAGAAGATTCAATATGATGAGCCTAGAACTTTGACATAGACTATTAGAAAGGATAAGTACATATACGATCAAGGAAAGGGTAGAGACTCTTTGTAGAAGTATTAGAAGGATAAGAAGAAGGATAAATATGATTAGAGAAGAAAGGGATTCAAACCTCCTTTCAACAGAAACAACCCTAATAAAAATAAACAAGATCAGACTATTAAGGATGATTCTAATAAGGAAGACTCCTTGGGAAAAAGGGGAATACCACCAATCAAATGTTCAGGATGCAAGGAAGATCACATGTACAATGATTTCCCTCACTGAGAAGACAAAATGAATACCATGCAAAACATCCAAGAGGCTACCATAGTAGCAGACATGGGCAGAAATATTCCAAGAATATATGCATCCTTAGAAGATTAACAAGCAG
Source organism: Picea engelmannii (assembly GCA_009831015.1). NCBI lineage: Eukaryota > Viridiplantae > Streptophyta > Pinopsida > Pinales > Pinaceae > Picea > Picea engelmannii. Next base: position 1,251,251 of record ML779191.1, read on the forward strand.
AATACCAATCCAATATGATAGAAGTGGAAGGTAAGATCATTAATCATCGTGTTTCTATTTTAATTGACTCATGGGAAATCCATTGTTACATTGATCCTAACACAATGGACAGATTACATTTAGAGAAAAGTAAGCTCAAAAAATCAAGTTTGGTTCAACTAGCCACTGGAACCAAAATAAGGATCAATGAGACAATCATAGGATACCTAATAAATCTGAATGGAGTAAATGCAGTTGTTGATATGAATCTCATAAAATTAGGATCTTATGATATCCTAAACGGGATGGATTGTTTGTACAAACATCATGTTGTCCTATATTTCCATAACAAGACATTTGCATGCCTTAACGTAGAAGGAAAATAGAGCATTGTGAAAGGAATTCCAAGACCCATTTCGGTAAGGAATATTTCATCCTTACAGTTGAAGAGATATTTTAG
>ML779192.1:16984-63165 GCA_009831015.1 Picea engelmannii
GGGAAGACTCATTCTCTCCAGGTTACACTTTGTTTAGTGTCGGAGGAATGGCCCAGGGTGGGGAATGGTCCGGACAGTTATTCCTCAAGGGCAGACTCATTCTCTCCAGGTTACACTTTGTTTAGTGTCGGAGGAATGGCCCAGGGTGGGGAATAGTCCAGGTTCAACAATCAGGGGCAGTTATTCCTCGAGGGCAGACTCATTCTCTCCAGGTTACACTTTGTTTAGTGTCGGAAGAATGGCACAGGGTCGAGAATAGTCCAGGACAATCATTCCTTAGGGAAAACTCATTCCCTCCAGGTTACACTTTGTTTAGTGTCGGAGGAATGGCCCAGGGTAAGGAATGGTCCAAACATTTCTCGAGGGCAAACTCATTCTCTCCAGGTTACACTTTGTTTAGTGTCAGAGGAATGGCCCAGGGTGAGAAATGGTCCAGGCTCAGAAATCAGAAATAATCCTTCTTCCTTGGTTGAGAAGAATGGGATAGATAGCCTATTGTTGATATTCTATATTGAGGGCAGACATTCTTTCAGATCTCACAGACGTGAGTGAAAGATTGGCCCAGATGATTATTGTTGATATTCTATACTGAGGGCAAACATTCTTTCAGATCTCACAGACATGAGTGAAAGATTGGCCCAGATGATTCAGTTTTTATCATAACATTGTTTCTATGCAGATGAAGACTACTGTGGTGGTAGACATTCTTTCAGATCTCACAGACATGAGTGAAAGATTGGCCCAGATGATACAGTTTTTATCATAACATTGTTTCAATGCAGGATGCTCTCAGATGTTTGTTATGAAGACTATATGACAGTAGATGAGGACTACTGTGGTGAATATGTTTCACTGTTCGCAACCATACGTTGTTGATCAAGTACTTATGTATTACTTGATGTGGTAGTAAACCACTGGATTGTAGTTATGTACTACTATGAATAGACACAGGTGTGTTCTATCCTTGTTCTAATTGCCTTGAAGACTATCAACAGTTTATTAGAGACAATGATCATTCAGATGAATGATGAACAGAGATTTTCCAAACGGAAAATAGTTCAGAGCTTTTATTCCTCTTGTATCACTCTATGATGAGAGTGACTTATCCAACATCATATCTAACTACTCAGATGAAGTATGGTTTCAAGAGATAATGCAGTTGATGAAGATGGTGATGCTCATGATCTAGTCATGAAATAGTCTAGATGACTATATTGATGCTACCGGGTAAATGGTATATTTTGTGCTCAAGTCCATTACCTGTAAATACCTCTCTAGCTAGGAGGGAGTGTTAATTTTATGGTAGCTGCGGGAGGTATTTACCCCCACATGTGAACTTGACGAGAACAGAAGATTCTGGGAAGCAAGAGAAACCCTAATGAGTTGGCTAATAACCCTAGAAGCCTTGTCGGCTCAAGAAGATAATTTATATTAGGATATTAGCCTCCAAGAGAAGAAGTCGGCTAGAAATAATAATAATATACTGAACAGACACATACCCAGAAGGAGAAGTTGGCCCCAACAAAACTGGCAGGATTACTATAAATACAGGGCACCAGTTCTCATTTGCAGCATCTCAGAATTGCAGTTTCCCAGTTGGTGCGCACTGCAGTTGCAGTCTGGTGCGCAGGTTTGGAGGAGGGTTGCAGCTACAGCTGCAACAACATCTAGTTCTCAGTATTGGCTTGAATATCTCTTGGCTAGGGTTTGGAACATCTGATCAGCTTTTTGTGATGTGCTATCCTTGGGGATTGATGCGCTACTCTTTGTTTGGCTATCTAGCCTAGGGTTTTCTTCTGGAGGAATTCTCAGTCAAGGTTAAGGTGCTCGGAGGGAGGGTTCGGCCTATGGTTGGGTGACGAAGGTATCATCAATGGTAAAACGAGCACACCATCTTCTATATTATGGTTGATGCACTTGTTTATAGTACAAATTGATATATGTTGAGGATTGTTGCCTCATATCAGTTGGTGCTGAGGGTGTAAGCTGAGTCTTGCATTATAGAGCTGGTGCTCTTGTAGAGTTGTACTCTATTCAGTTGTTGCTGAAAAACCCCAAGGATTGTAGTCCGTAATAAAAAAAAATTTGTACATACATCTTGTGTTCTTTGTGTTCCTTGTGGTGATGACTTGTTGATGATATATTGCTGATATATGTTGCTGATATGTGTTGAAATTTAATTGGTTATAAATGAGAACAATGAGTAATGAGTTAATGGTGATTGTTAACTAAGGAGTTTTGGGAAAAAGAGCCCTACACTGTTCACCCCCCCTCTCAGTGTAGTCGGTGTGTCCAACATCTATTGTATCAATTTCAGTGTTGATCTACACATATTTTGAGCTTTGTAGCAATCACAAGCTTCATGTCACCTTTGTGAATCACAAGGCCGATCTTCAATGACCTGATTGATTATCTTTTACCCCTGCTTAGAGTGTTTGAGTCTCGTTTGAATTGCAAGAAATAAATTAATCCCTCAAATAGACAAATTGTTCCAACCAACGCGCCTTGGAGTTTTCCTTGTCTTAGACACAAATAGTTGTGCTTTGTTGACTTGCTAACCGATAAGCGAGGTTTGATCTGATGGTCAAATCACGCTACTAAGGCGGATCACTAAGAATAGATCACATGCCTAATAGAATTTAATTGTATGTTGACTTAATAAAAACGTGGATCTGATCCTTTGATGAAGATCTATGCTCCATACATGAGTTGTTGAGTCAGTTTGAGGGGTGCGTTACCATATTGATTCCATTCCCGACAAAACCCATGTTTTAGATTTCTTTCAAACCACTCGCGACCATCTTAACCATGTAGTGACTACGAGAATTATGAGTGTGCACTTCTACAGGAAATGTCCAGCTACAGGAATTCTAGGCATGAACAGTTTTAGGAAATCAACCCTTTGCATTCCGTTGACAACCAAATCCTTGCCCATTTTGCTTTGTAGGAGATTGAGAATGTTGTTGTACTGTTACTGAATATTTAACATTTTCACTCTTTTCTAACCATCAAAATGCTCCTGCAACTACACAATTTATGGAAATGAAATACTAATGGAACATAAATGATAACAAGAATAGGAACAAGAACAAAGAGTTATGCTAGAGGACTTTCCATTTGGAATAATTTTCCCTACACTAAGAGAAGGAGATATATGTTGCTACCAGAATTGATGATCTAAGAATGACCCCTTCTTATTATTGTTATTCATTTATTTCTACACTACCCTACCCTACTTGAAAAAGGAAACCTTTTCTCAAGTGCAGGAGTATCTCCAATGAAGCCAGGTGCACAACGTAATCACAAATAAACTCATATCCAAATATGAAAAATATACCTCAATGACTGTCCAGATACGAGGAACCAACTACTCTGATTGATACGGTGCCAAGAAGTGTTGAAGGATGGAGGAATACCAAGGATTGATGGACATCTGGAACCATACTTCAATGAAGCCATTGTTCCCTTGGTTCTCTTGTTTATTAGCACTAGGTTGGAAGTCCTCCCTTGTCATTCCATGCATATCTTTTGATAATTGTTGATCGATCTCTAGATCTGATGATAGGCATGATAGAAATTCCTCAATCTCTGGCTCTAACGTCTGATCTTCATCGAATGTTTTCCATAGCTCCCTTCTAGGTCTTCTTGATGATGTTGCTCTTGGATTTTTTTTCTCTTGGATCACTTCCCGAGATGCATATATGTTCTTGATTGTTGTTAAGATCTACTTCTCCTGAGATGGAGAGATGTTTCCGACTAGTGCTAGGATTTGAGAGATTTCTTGGAGTAACATTTTTCTTCCTCAACAGATTCTTGAACATTCTTGAATACTTTTTGTTGGCTAATAATATTTGTATTGCACATGGATTAGTGTATGGGGTTCTTACAGATAAAAAATTACGAAGAAAATTTGAGGCAAAGCATGCACTTGGACCCTCATGCTACTACGACCATGTTGTCACCAAGGGCTTATTCACATGAGGAGTGAATCAAATTAAAAAGCTACTAAATTCAAGACTAAGTTTCTAAGCACTTCTCCAACAACAACACAAAAAATGATAGTTGAATTATATGATAATAATTCTATTACATTTTATCATCAATCTAGATTGGTAAGCTTGTGAAGTGCTAGGCACAATATATGCAGAAGCTAACCTCAAAGTGTCTAACACACCATTTTCTAATGAACTACGTAGAAAAACTCTCATAATTAGTTGCTCATCTAACAATGAATATTCTAAGGTAGAGTTGCAAGTTGAATATAGATCCTTATATTCAACAGTACTTCGTTGGATTCACTCTATCAATTAAAATGACAACCCTCAATTAAAAAGCATAAATAACATAATTGAGAAACTAATACATGCATGTAAGATGTCTATCATGAGCAGCTGCCAAACTAGTGAAGAATTGGTGACCATTAATTGCACCAAACTGCAAGTCTAACAATTTCCTTGTTCAAAGAAACACCATTCAAATCGACATAAAAGGAAGCATGAAATTCTTGTTCCAACAAGCATTAGTTTGACCCAGACAACATAAATAAAACTACAGAAATTGAATAAACTCACACAACAAAGAGAAACTATTGGACAACATATGCCAGAGGGAGGGGCCCTATCTCCCTTGGAATGCACTACCAAGAAAGACTACAATGGAGAGCTCTTGATATGCAACAAGGTATTTATTACAAAATTCTTCCCTAATTACATTGATCCTCCTTACATTTATACATATAGCTTGCATCTCATAGAAGGAAAATGGTTACAACAAAATGAGACCAGATCCCAAATGCATGGATCTACAACCAACACAAAGTTGATTAAGGCAATGGAGGTTAACCAATGGATGTTGGATCTGTTTGGATAACATGGAAGCACAACAACTTGATATTTGACAAAACCATATTCCCAAATTTGTCCACAAGAGGTGTAACTACCCTAATATTGAGGTGCTACAGGAATTCGGGCGCTACATGATTTCTTGGAAAATGTGTCTTAAGGATCCACCCATATCTCCCAAACCATTTTTTTTTTGAAAATTTGCATCAGATTTACTCAATTCAGAACATTATGCACAAAACCCATGTCTTTGATTTTCCCAATTCGTCTTCATCTATCCGAAAATGTCGTGGCAAAACTACTTCTAGAAACAAGTTGCTATGGGAATTCTAGAAGTGATACATGATTTAGAAGATGCTTGTTCTAGTAGTCACATGGATTGCAATTACGTTAGTAAACTGTTGAACTTTTGCAAGTAAGTTAGGAAACCACAAAGTCTATTCTAAATAAACATCAAAACACGAGGAAGAAACAAGAATTCAATAATTAATTGTCTTATGAAGCTCAGATGCGGTGAAGGCTTATAAAACAGACAAATGCAGAAATACAAGTGACAAATAGGTGAATATGAAGGACAAGTCAAGCAAAAAGTGGACTAAATGGTCATTGAAAACATATCAATTTAGAGACTCAACATGTTTAATATGCAAGAATGTAAATCAATCAGGGTTCCTATTCCTATAGGTGTAGAGTTATCTATAGAACAATGTACATAGGCATAGGTAAAGGTAGAGGACGTGTCTCATGTTCCCCATGCTAGTGTTCTTGGTAATTTGATGTATGCTATGGTTTGCACATATATTTATCAAAACCGACGAAGGAGCATTGTACAACTATAAAGAGGGTCTTTGAGTATTTGCATGGCACTACATATTATGAAATCCACTAGAGAGGAAAACCAAGACTAGACAGATGTATATGGATTTGTTGACGCGAATTGGATTGGATATCATGATCACATAAGATCTACAAGGGGTTATATGTTTAATCTATTTGGAGGAAAAATCAATTAGAGGGGCAAAGTTGCACTTTCAACTATAGAAGCTAAATACATGGAAACCACCCATGCAAGTAAACAAGCTGTATGGTTTTAAAGATTGTGTTCAAGTGTTGGTTTTGTACAACGAGTTGTAAGGTTAGATTGCAATAGTCAAAGTGTAATATTTCTAGCGAAGAGTCCTGCTTATCATGCTAAGATGAAGCATATTGATGTGCAATGCTAATTTGTGAGAGACATGGTTAAAGACAAGAAGGTGTTACTAGAGAAGGTTGACACATTGAAGAATGTTGTGGATTCATCGATGAAGCCTATTGGTACTAGGAAGTTCTCTTGGTGTAGAGAATCAATGGGCATTATTTCCCTAAATATGTGACCTTATAAATTTTGGGCCTCATTATTTTGAAAAACAAAAACAACAAGTGGGAGAATGGAAGAGATGTGTTATATTCTTTGCATGTAGATTTTGCACTCATGCATGAGGCATTAGTTGTAGCACGTGGACTATGCACTCATCCACGAGCGTTAGTTGGGATTCAAAAAAAAATTGGGTTGCATTTTACTTTTTTATTTTGTGTTTTTTCAACTAATTGTAATCTAATCCCAGTTAAGGAATCGTGTTTGTAATCTAATCTAGGTTAGTGGATTAGGGTTTTGCATATTTTATAATACCTAAATGTTATATTATGAATGATTAAGTCAATAGAGTGAAAAAGACAGAGGTGCAACTCTAAGTTAGGTTGGTTTTGCTAGTTAAGGGTTTCATGGTGTTGAGGCATATACAACGCCCAAGTCTACCGACTTGGGGGACCCCCCTTTAAAGTTTGAAATCCATCCTTTTCAAAATTGTGCTCCATATTCTTTTAAGGTCTTATTCTTTTGAGCTTGATAAATGATTGTTATATGATGATTGTTTTTCATTAAATGCATGCTTGATTTTTCTGCCTCATATTGATCTTTGACATTTTCTTTATCAACTTAGTTTGTAGCTTAGATTTGTCGATCTTGCATTTGTTGCATTCCATGAATAATAATTTTTTCTCTCTTGTGTCCTATCGAGCAAGCAACAAATTCCCCTTCCTTTTTGCCTTTGTCATGTAACTATGGCAAAAAATCGAGGCCCCTCCTTTTCTTTTCTTTCTTGAGTTCAAGATAATACAAACTTGTTCATATCCTAACTTGAAGAAATTTGTGTGCTCTTGCTTTGAATGAAGTCCCCAATAGGATGGCTTAAGGTTTGGTAACAACCTATTTCATGATTTCAATGAATTTTGAATGGGTCTCACTATCATTCATTTTTTGGCAAGCCTTAAAGTGTTTTGCTTTGCTTCAAAGTTTCCTTCCGAATAATGCAAGAAGCTCGATTTTGCAAAGTTTGAAAAGATGTGATAGAATGTTGTGCACAAAAGTTACAAGGATGTGACACATTGTAAAAGTTATAAACATCGTGACACAAATGAACTTGCATATGGACGATGTCTTGCAAGGATACAAAACTTCAATGGATGTGACAAAGAAAAAAAATTAGTGTGATGTGATATATGACATGCCTACAATGGCAGGAAGAAGTATCTCAGAGGCTATATCTTGGTTTTTTCCTCTGGAAACTCACGTGGCCTCACAGACCTAACATAAGCCCCCGTCATCGGTGGATTAATTATCCTTTTAATGAAGGAGGAAGTCGTGAATTTCAATGACGATGATGGGGCATGTGACATTTTTTCACGGATTTGTATTTTGTCAGACGTCAGCAAAGGAATCAAGTGATGTGTATGGGTGAAATGGGTCCCTCCTTTTCATCAGTTGTTGAGCCTTCAATGGCTAGGATGGCACCTGTGTCTTTTCTCGAGGTTCCCAATCTTGAAGATTCTTCGGAGGGAAATAAATTACCTCATTCCATAGACCCCATCTCTTTGTTTCCTTCCCCCTCGTCTCTTGATGGTTCTTGCGTTATCCCGGTGGTTTCTCAGGTGGAGAAAGGGAAAGATGAGGAAGTATATGTTGCATAAGAGGTGGATCGTTAAGATCTAAGATCAAAACCTCAAAGTAAAAAAGCCTTGTGTTAAGGCTTGGAAGGATAATATTAGAATGGTGGTTGAAGAAGACATTCAAGTGTCTTGTGTTTCAGAGTTGATTACCTCTATAGCGGTGGGTCGTTTATGCGGAAAGACAGTTCGTCTGGACTCTCTATGAGGATGGTTAGCCCAACATTGGGAACCTATGTCAAGAACCAGTATTGGGATATTGCTCGGTCTTCCATATTTTGATCCATGGGTGGAATTTTTTCATGTTCTAGAAAAATCAGACATGAAAGATATTTTGGGGCAAAACTGGAGTTGGGGTTTATCAAGTTTATTCCTTAAAAACTGGGATGTCAATTTTGTTCCTCGGTGAAATTCAATATCAATTGTGCAAATATGGGCAATCCTCCCAAGCCTTCCCCTGCCCTTTTGGTCCTTAGAAGCACTGGAGTTCATAGGCAATAAACTGGGGTGTTTTCTTCATTTAGAAAATAAGTAGAATGAGAAGCAGGATCGTAGGTGGTTGTGGATGCATATTGAATTTGACCTCCCTATAGGCCTTTACGATGAGATTCAACTTATATGTGATGGATCTACTTGGCTTCAAAGAGTATATTATTGGATAATTCTTTCAAATTTTATAATTGTCACAAGGTTGGCCATATCAAGGCCCAGTGTAGTCTCCTCCCCCCGTAGTTCGTGCTCAAGATAAAAGAATGGAAAAAAGTTAAGTTGTCAAATGATTTTTGGCCATGGAAAAAATTCCGAATCAAGATTCAGACCCTTCGAGTTCTTCATCTGAGGTGTGAGAAGCTCGTACGAAGGAAGTTGAGGCCAAGCTAGATTTTTCAAGGGTCCCTCAAGCATTTTTAGCACGCAAGAATTTTTCTTACAATCCTTCTAATCTTTCCCTTCCTTTAAATAATGATATTTGTTCCTCTCTCCCTGGCCCATATCTAGAGGGTGTAGGTTTTGAGGCCTCCTCTCCCTTTCTTCCCCTGATGACAGGCTTAAAACTTGACCCCCCCCCTTTCCCAAGCCTGCAACCCCCCTCCTAGGGCTCTGTTAATAGCTTGGAGCTTGGTTTTTCTTCCAAGACAAAGGCCCTTTCCTTGAAGTCTTTTTCCTTAGGATTGAATCCTAAACTAAGGTCCTCGTCTAACCCCTCTCTTTCATCCCCCCTTTCTCTCTATTCTTCCCCCCCTCTTCTCAAGATTTCCCTTTCCCCTTCCCCTATCCCTTCCAACTATCAAGCAACTTCCCTCACAAATACAAATATCAACTTAGGCGGTGGCTGAGGTCCTTGAAATATGAGGAGTGTGTCGAGGGTTTAGCCCTGGATATGCCTCCGAGGTCTTAGGTGGGGCATAAATTCCATCTCTCTTTGGCTCAAATACAAGTGACCAAAGACATCCATAGTAGAAAACAATCTATTATTCATTGAGTCCTTCGAACAGGAAATGCCTGAGCTAAGGGAAAACCATGATTTGTCTCTCTTTTAGCCTATGCAGGGTCGGGGGTGCCCCTAAATTGCAATCCGTCATTCATGCTTCATCTCCAAATGTTCTATTCTTCCAAGAAACTATGCGTGAAGGTGCAAAGGCGTGGGAAGTTTTCTCCCCTTAGTTGAGAAACTGGTCCTATGCCTCTATGGATTCCGAGGGTCTCTCTGGACGCATAGTAACAACTCAGAGCCCAAAGCTACAATTTTTATCTTCCTCTACTCCCCCATAAGGAATTTTGGTGGATATGGTGTGTTGTGACCTTTTGATGCCCTTTCTTTTTATCAATATCTATGGGCCTTCTGCAAATAAAAAGTCCTCATGGGATAATTTGGCGGCCTTAGGGTGGCTTTCGGAACTTGATGTTATCCTTGGGGGGGACTTCAAATTCACTTTGTTAGTAAGAGATATTTGGGGGGTGCATCTCCATCAGGACCCCCTTGAAGGATTCTTTCATCATTTTTTGAACTCCCAACATCTGATCGATCTAGAGCCACCTAAAATTTCCCCTACTTGGCTAAATGGGAGACAAGGGGATGTTGCCATTGACAAACACCTAGACCATTTTCTTCTATCCGAAGAATTGATTGGTGGCTCCTAGATCATTAAATCATGGGTAGATGCAGGGGGCCTCTTGGACCATCTTATTGTTTTACTAAAAGTGGATTCTAAAGAAAAAAAATATTTGGCCATGTTCGTATTTTGTCCTCTCTGGATTTTGGAGGAGGATTACCTCTCTCTCATCCATAAGGAATGGAGGCATATCGTGGAGGATTATTGTATGAAAATATTTGCAGATAATATGGTTCATATTAAAAATGTCTCCAAAGCTTGGGAAAGCTCCCACAGGAAGAAGACTCAAGCTATGTTGTTGGATACTGAAAGCAAAATCCAAAGCATGATGGTAGACAAACAAAATTCCCCTCCTTCCTTAGAAGATGAGGAAGCCCTAAAATAAACCTTGGCCCGTAGGATGGATCTATTGGCAAAAGAAGAGATGATATGGCATTTGAAAATCACGACTCTGTGGTTAAAAGAGGGGCATAAAAACACATTTTTTCCCATAAGTTCACTAACTACCGCAAGAATCTAAATACGATTTGGAATATCCAAAACTTAGAGGGGAATTTGGTCTCCTCCTTCAAAGAAAAATCCGAAGCTGGGAAGTCACACTTCTAAACCTTTTTTAAAGATCCCCCCAGTGGTTAGATCGAAAAGATTCTGCAGGTAATCAACATTTTCTCAAGGGATTTCTCAGATGAAATGAATGATGACCTAAAAGCTAAAATAATTGAAGAAGAAGTTTGAGCCACCCTTTGGTCATTGAAAAAAGATAAGAGCCTGGGGCCCAACTGTCTAACTATCAAGTTTTTGAGGGTTCCATGATTTGATAAAGGTAGATTTGCTAAAGGTATTCACGAAATCGTATAGTGCTGGGAGATCATTGAGATCATTCAACATGACGCACTTGGTTCTTATCCCAAAAATATAGGAGGCGAGATCGTTCAAGGATTTTTGCACGATCCCATACCATAATGTAATATACAAGTTGATCACCAAGATTATTGCAAATCATCTTAAGACAATGCTCAACAAGATCGTTACATAGGAATCATTTGGATTCTTGTTCAACTGACAAATCCACGATGTTGTGTTATTGGCCCAAGAGGCCTTCCATTCCATCGGAACCAAAAAAATCGCTTATGTAGTTCTAAAGTTAGACTTGTCGAAAGCTTATGACAAGGTCAATTAGGTATATCTTCATTTGGTTATGATGTAATTGGGTATGTGCCCCACGATTGTCAATTGGATTATGGAGTGTGTTAGCACTACATCTTTGGGAGTCCTTATAAATGGTTATTCCTCTGATTTTTTCTCCTTGTCTCGAGGCCTCTGCCAAGGATGCCCCCTAGCTTCCTTTCTTTTCCTTCTTGTGGAAGAGAGATTAAGTTGGATTATGAAAACAACTAGATCAAACAATGAATTGCATGGAGTGAAATTATCCCCTTTAGAAGTCCTCTCTGATCTATTATTCGTTGATGATGTACTTCTTTTTTGTGCAGGTTCGTGCCATGACTTTGTTTCATTGAATAAATCACTGGCTCTTTATTCTTCTACTACATGAATCGAAGTTAACATGTATAAGTCTTGTCTTTTATATAACTCATTGATTACGAAACTCCAGGATCAATTGGTAGTTATTTTCCCTTTCTCAAGCAAGCCCGTCGATGAAGGAATAAAATACTTAGGTTTTGTTTTAAATCCCAATTCTTATTCATTTGAAGATTGGATGTGGTTCTTTAATAAGATCGAAGCAAGAATATCGTTCTGGGTGAATTGATGGTTATTGAGGGGTTTCCACCTAGTTCTTTTAAAAGCAATGCTGGAAAGCATCCATGTTTACTGGGTTTTGATAGCCAAAATTCCAAAAGGTATCCTTACAAAATTTTGTAAGGCATGTTCTCATTTTTTATGAATGGGTAGTAGAAAAAATGACAACATTTCGCTGGTTAGTTGGATGAAGATTGCGTAGGCAAAGAGTTTGGATGAGTGGGGCATACAAAAAATCTATCTTTTCTGTCAAGCATTGGCAACAAAAAAATTGTGGAGGCTCGCTTCCAACATGTCTCTTTGGGGTCGAGTAATGTGGTCTAAGTACATGGGTGTCCTTTATATCAAATATTGGTTTAAGAGCTCCCATAAATTGGCAAAAAATGGTTCCATTTTCTGGAAGGCATTGGTGGATGCGTTCAAACTGGTTGACAAATGGACAATTTGGCAAATAAGCAATGTTAAAAAAGTTAGAGTTGGTGAAGATTCTTGGTTGGGTGCATATGTGAACTTCAAGTTATTAGACCCACTCCTTATCTAGCTACATAGTTTAGGATGTTATTCTCGGTGGGATTTAAAATCCACATTCCATCCTCAATTAGGTGGATCTAGGGGAAATTGGACCAGGATTCAGGCTTGGAAGTCTCACTAGTAGCTGAATGGAATTCATTTGTAGGTACTCTATCCTCTAGTCATGTGCATCTCCAAGAAGATGTAGAGGACAATTTGTGTGGGCCAAAAACCCAACATCCAGATATTTCACCGCCAAGATAGGATACAAAGCTCAGACCGAGTCTCTCTTTTCAGGGGAAAAGCTCTGGTGGGGAGAAAAAGCTTGGAATCCATGCCCCTCTTAAAGCTAAGATAGTGCTTTGGCTGGCCATTAGTAATAAAATCGTGATATGGGACAATGGTTTACAAAGAGGATGGCACGGTCCGAGTAGATTTGATCTGAGTAAATAAAATTTTGAATTTGTTTTCCATTTATTTATGTCTTGTCCTTTTACTGCTCAGGTGTGGGCATGTTTAGCTCAAAATTTTTCGTCAAAAGCAATTTGGTTATCACCAAGGCTAAAGGATAGATTTAAATCTTAGCTCTTTGACACATCTGTGCGAAGCTTTGTGGATTTCCAACTCTTTTGATTTACTTCATTTGGTGGGCTCATAACCTAAGTGTTTTCTAGTAGAACTTTTCACTTCTAGAGGTCATCATTGAGATGGTTGCCAAGGTGACTGATCCAGGTGGATATTGGTGGCCACCCACCTATTCCAACTGGCTCCTCTTGATAGTTGTTAGTTCAACACATTTCTCTATAATGATGACATTTCTTTGTAATTGTGGGTTCTGCACTTCTAGGGCTATCCTGAAATCCTACACAGCATCCATGTGGATATTGGTGGCCGCCCACCTATTCCAACTTGCTTATTTTGGAAGTTTTCATGTCAGTACATCTTTCTGTACTTCCAGGGTTGTTTTGGGGCCCTAAACAATGTTTTTTTTTCTTGTCTTTCCATAATCAAACTATAAACATAGTCATATTTTGACAACATAATGTGTAGTTCTCGAAAATACCTTTCCAATGGGCTATCACACACCTAAAACGGAGGTCGTATGCAAAAATTACAACCCCGAGAAGTTGGGGTACAAATTACCCATCGGGGCCCACATAACTTTTGGCGTTTCATCTCTTAGGGTTAGGTTTTTGGATGTATAGGCTTTTGGAATTCATGAGTAATGTTAAAAAGGCCTCTACAGCCTCATTGTAATCATTCTTCTTAGACGAATGCACGTAGAAACCACATCTCTTCTCAGAGATAACTACCACCATTCAAGCAAGTTGTTTTAAGTTCTATAGTTTTACAATTTCATCCTATTTATTTATTTAATAGAAGTTATTGTTCACTGGATATATGTTGTTGTTCTCCGTATCTCTATGTTATTGTATTCAATCTGCTATTCGTTTCGTTCCACTCATAAATATGGATTAGTGGTATCAGAGCGGTTTGCTCTTCATTTGTTTTTCTTTATGCATGTCCTCGACAAGATCTGGGTACAAGAAGTTGGGACTTGAACCAATCAAGACTTTGCAAGATCGGTCGCATCGAGCTCGACAACAACTTGTTGACGATTAAAATCGCAACTAAGTTTTTCCCGCAAAGTGTTGCTAAAACCTATTATTATTAAAGTTAAATAATACTAGTAGGTGGGACCCCCTTGTAGAGTGGAGATCAGGTCTGTTCATATGTGATGTTGTTATAATGTTCGACATGGCTTACATGGTTAATGAGATCTTGTTTTTATTGGCTATGGTTTGAGGCTTATGAAGTATTGGTTCTTTGTGTTACTATGGCCTATGCTATTCATTGACACCACTACTACCTGTTCTTGAAACACCTGCATAACATACATGTTAGTAACACATACAAGCAATTGGAAAGAAATGAAAACAATGCAACAAATGCAAGGGGAAGAATTTGAGATATGCTATACTACATGAATGAAAGATTAAATTTATTATGGTTAAATCCTATCTAGCAAGTAACGATTATGCGATTTGATTGAGTTATATTGGTAATATGAATATGGTATATTTGGATGGATGGGATGTTGGTGGCGCATTTGACAAGGTAATGGACGTTAATAGATATGCGATTTTGTTTGAGTTACATGGTTGATATGCACAGTGATTATTTTATGGCATGAGTTGATATGGATCGCGCTATTGGTTTTAATGGTTGATGGTTATGATACATGGTCTAATTAATTGAGTTAATGGATTATTGGTTGGCTTGTACTAATGACTTAATTGACTGTGGGTGGAGGTGACGTGCATTTACTACATGCCACCTTTACTCTTTCCATTGGCCGCCACCCTAGTCGGGCTATTGTGCAACCTTGTTGCTGTGGTTATGCTCCGATTTCTTAGTAGAGGGGAACCGCTCGACTAACTTGCGTTTTAAGGTGTTCGATTACATGTATGTCCTTTTTTGGCCATTCATGAGTCTGCTCTGGTTATGAAATGATTAATGGATCGGGTGTATTGGTTTGTGTTTTCCTTAAGTATTGCAACTGTGTAAAATCGTGTTCTTGGAATGAAGCGTTGATGGTTCATTCTGCAATAATCTTGAATTCATAGAAGTTATTGGTCATCCTGGGTGTTATCAGCCATAAGGGCTCTCTGTTATCCTTGCTGGTTTAGTTGGAGAGTTTTTGTTTGGTCTTGGGTGGATATCTATCCTCACACATTCATCACTATATCCAGTCTTTGGCTTTTGTGGGTTTAATGGTTGGAGGCACTTTGTGTCACTGGGTTTGTTCACTTGAGCATTAGTTTGTTTCCACCACTAAAAGGTCATGCAATGGGTTATTTTGTTAATTTCTTAGCCCTGTCTTCACTTCAACGTTGTGGTTGTTTGACTGAAGAACCACGAGGGTTATACCCTGTGTGTGTTAAGTATCGTTACTGGCCAAGTTGGAGTCTCGCTCCCCTGTTATAGCTCCCTGTCATGGGATTTGTTACCTGTCCATGAATGAGTCATGGTTCTCTCTGTGTATGCACCGTTGGCCTCAGAGGTTTCACCATTACAAGGAGTTGGCTCTGTTCTCCCTGTCTTGGCTACAGAACAAACCCTTAGCCCTCCAGTCTGAAGGTTGATAGAGAAGACCAGCTTGACCTATCGGGTTTGCTACTTGGTTATTGTTGGATGGCTGTATATTGTCGACTAATTTGAGTACATGCTCGCTCAGTTGGTCATGTGACAGTTGTGTTGGTTTGGTATCTAATCACCGCCTCTGTTATACAAATGGTAAACCCTGCATTGTTAATTGCACAATTCAAAATACAGAGTCACTCTCCTTATGTTTAATAACTCAGTATTTTTTAATTGAGAGGGTCGTAGCCCCGATTCGAGTTGATGCGTGGGTATGTGTGGTTGCCACAACTTGTTAGGTCGATTGATTGTTATGAAATTGGTGAATTAGTTGGTTGATACACAATCACTGTCCTTTTGCACTAAGATTATTTGGATGTTTAACTTGGCATTGGTTACAATTTCTAAATGATGATCACGTGCACTACAATTGTGTGTGTGGTGCTTCTACACCACGAATTTAGTCATTGTAACTATGAGTTCTTTTGGGGCCAAACGGTTGTTGCAACCAGGATTACTGTAGAAATTTCATCCACTGTGTGTGTTATGATTATTTGATTGTAGGAGCCCTAGTTTTTCCACAGCATGGTTGGTTGCAGTTTGGTTAATTTGAAGCATTACTATATTAGATTGATAGCTCGACACGAGGGGTTGAGTTAATAACTATGACTATGTGTTTGAAATTTTAGAATGGAAATGTTGCATCATGGTGTTTTGGGTGGCTGCCCACTGTGCATGATATGGATAATTTTGGGTTCCACACTCAGGAATAGTCACAAAGTTTTAAGCACGATTTTGTGGCAATCCAATTATTTATTTTATGAAGATAGGCATGTTTTTGATACCTTGTTGTGTTGGATGGATGGCCCAACTTTTTAGAGTCACATCGAATTGGGCTTGTACAGTGACAAAATTACACTTGCATGATTGAATTATTCTATGCATAGCTTGTGTTGGAATGGTGGCTGTTGTCTGTACATTTAAATGTCAATTCGGGTTTTGCAATTTTAATCTAGATTATTTGACCATCCACTACATATGTTTAATGAATATCGTCGCATTTTAAATGACAGGCCCGATTACAGTGACATTATGACTTCATTGTTATTTTTGAAACACATCTTTTGGGTGTATTTGTTGATTGAAGTAATGTGTGGGAAATGGTTGATTCTGATGGTTAACAGAGTGGAAATGGTTACTATTTGAGAATTGTTATAAGATGCAAAGTGTATAAATGAAAGGAACATAACTCTTTTACAGATTGTGTGGAATGCATACTATCTTGCGATGGCACTGTTTTGGACATTTGATTATGAACAATGAACTAGTTAAATATACAATAATTGTTATTTGGTCACAATGATTGTTGGTTAGTGCATCTCCTTTCACATAATGTTTTATGGATCACTTAATTAAATTTATGAACAATAATCACTCTTTTTCCCTTCCATTATTTCATTTTCCGCTAATTACAAATCCCATCGCCTTCCCATATTCATTTTTCACTCCCTGTTCTAAGATTGATTACAGTGAAGAGAATTTCGGTGTTAAAGCAGTTGGAAGTGGCAGTGTCTTGTTTGGATTACAGTAATGTTTTATTGGTTTGCTTTACAATTGTTTGTTGTTGTCATTGAGCAGTAACCATGTTCTTTTCCCCCTCATTATATCATGTTTCACTCAATAGAAACTCCTTGCATATCCCAAAACCCTTTTTCACCCCCTGCTCATTGATAAACAATAAAACAATTTGTATGGATTGGATTGCATGAGTCTGATACATTGTTGAGCCAAATCTATTTCATATTTTTAAGAGTTGTCATGTATGGTTATTTAAAAGATTATTTGCTAATCAATCATGCATGCAAGAATGAGTTTTTTTAGTCGAGGTAACCATGGCCAAGGAAACAGAGGTAGAGGTAATTGGAACAAAGACCCAAGAAGACCAAGGTTCTCTGTACATTTTGACGTTGACTCACAAGAGCTTGGTTAGTTGTTTCAAGCCAGATTCTTCAATTGGATCAGGTAGGGAGTAGTCCAACCTAGGCCTGAAATGCCTCCCTTCCAAGTTCCATAAGCCCCTGGTATCCCTGTGCCCCCTCAGGTCTCTTTGCAACCCGAGGTTCCTGAAAATGATGGATGGCAAGAGATTGTCCACCCGACAATCTCCCAACATCGTGGCTGGCCCAATTTATCCTTGCCTGCTCCTCCGTCTAACAACCAGATTGTCCAAGCCGCTCCCCACTCACCTGCAAAATCCTCCCATGTTAGCAAGAGATTGAAAACTGAGGCCCAACATGCCCTTGATAAAGGAAAATCCACTACTGCCCTTTCCTCACCCTCCAATGGCTCTGACAAATCTGTGTCTTCCCGGATGCATTTGAGAGACGATTGTTCCCACGTGATCAGTGAGATTAGGCCCAGGGGCTCAACACAACCAATGACAAATTCAGAGAAATCGAAGGGTGATAGCAAAAATCAAGGAAAGATTGCATCACAAAGTGGAAAATATGGATTTTAAATTTTATTTTATCTATTGTTTTATGACAGTTGACTTCATGGATCTTTGGACATCATGTTTTATTTTGGATATATGAGTAATATTTTTGGAAATAATTTCAAGTATCATGAGCTAAATTGTCAAATGGAATATGTGGATGGGAGTCACAAGGAGGTGTGTTTTGCTTAACTAATAGTTATGTTATAATTGTCATGAGATAATGGGAGTCACAAGGGGTCCCACCTACTAGCTATTATTTAGTTATAACCCTTATTATGATTATTACTTTCCCCCCTAACTAAAAGTTGGTTGAGTCTTTTAATTAACCTAACTAATGAGTTGGTTCAACTACTTCAACCAATTCTAATTGGTTAAAGGCAAAAGGAAAGGGAGGAACACGGGGAGGAGATAGAAGCAAAAGCATACTAAGGTTTTCTCTTTGAGTTTATGTTGAGATAGTTCAATTTTCATTCTTTAATATATTCATCACAAGCCTAATTCTCTTTTATGATGGCAGGGTCTTATTGTGGACAACAATATTTAGGGCTGAATCACATCATTCAGACACTTGTTTTTCAGAGGTGTTTATCTATCTTTGATAGTCTGTGTAGACTTGTCTGTTTGTGAATTAGTTTTCATGACTGACAAAGGATATTGTGTAGAGTCAAGTGGGCATCAATCTGTGGCAAGCTGATCCAGCTTTTAGAGTTCAGTTTTGGTTTTCTGTCAGAGGTCCTTTTGTATGTTCCATCGGGGATGTCTAAGTTGACTGTGGTCCAATATTTCTGTATGAGATTTTATAAAGAAAATGACTTTTTGGTGAATTGGAATGAATTAAAGGATTTCTTTATGTCTCATCTGTCTTGATTATCATCTTGGTATCTTTACTTTTGTCTTTACATTTATTTCAACAACTGTTATATTCAGAAAATTACATAAAAAGTAAATTTCCAACAAGCTTTTTGTTGATAAAAGACGAGCCTAAGCAATTGTAATTAATACTTGTGAGTTAGGATGTTATTTTTGTTGGCTATAAACATAGGGTGATATTCCCGTGTATTTTTCTTTAGCCAAGCAAAATTTGAAAATGCTTGAGTAAGATCATTTCATATCTTTTCCTCAACACAACTGATGGGGGGCGAGCAGAGAGATGATGGAGAAGGAGATGCTTTTAAATTGTTGCTCGATGAAGCCCTCTCATAACAAAGGAATGAAACGATGGACAACTTTGTATAGATCCTTCGACGACTGTCCACGAGAGACACATCTTCATCAAGTGTCCATGAAACCCCCTTCAAGGTACAAGTAAATTTTGATATTCCATTATTTGAAGGACTGATAGATGTAGATGCTCTAGATAAACGTCTGAATCTACTCGAAGGGAATTTTTCCATCAACAATTTTTTCGATAGGAAAAATATTACTTTTTCACTCCTCAAGGTCGTCCCCCATGTTAAGGATTGGTGGGATACTTAGTCTGAGCAAAGGGCCACGGAGGAATCTGAAATATTTACGGTTTCCCCCACATGGGATTCCTTCAGGGATGCCATTAAAGAACAATACTACCCTGTTGGAAGCTACGAGGACTAGTACACAAGATGGACCACACTGCGTTAGGAAAGGGACCAGACAATACCAGATTTCACCAATATTTTCCACACCCTTCGCACCAAATTGCATATCAAAGACTCTGAACGACCTCTGGTGCTCAAATACTGCAATTGTCTGCATAGATACATTCAAACAGAAATGGAGTTCCTAGACATTGCATAATTAGGTGTGACTTATAGATATGTTGTTAAGATCGAGCATAAATTTAAGCAGAAGAGGTGAGCGTTTGGATTTACAAACTCCTCACAACCGAAGCAGGGCAAAGGCTGGCCCAATCAACAAAACAAGGGATAGAGCAAAGATGGCCACTCTTAGGACAACCAATCCAAGCTGCAACCCAATAAGGGTAATGAGAAGTCAAATAAGGATAAGAGAAAGTGGTGTGAATACCATAAAAGCCCTTGCCCCAACACCGAAGAATGTCGCTCCAAGCAATCACTAGTGGCCGAGCTGAAAGCTTCCGAGTTAGAGGCAGATTCTAACTCTGAATCAAATCTAGAAGGAGGGAAGTGGATTATCAATGTCGTACCCAGTGCCATTGTCACTACCATGAAAGTCCAACCAAGTGAACCAGAAGAACCAGAGGAAGGGGAACACCTATTTCACTCACATATGTGGGTAAAGGGGGGTTTGCTTCATTTCATGGACGATATCGACAGTCAAAAGAACCTGATCTCAGCAGAGGTCGTCAAGTGGCTGGACCTGTTGGTGACACTGCACCCACAACCCTACACCATTGGTTGGCTTCGCCAAGGAGGAGATCTTCGCATCATGTAACAATGTCATTTGCCCTATAACATCAAGCCCTTGAAAGACGAGGTATTGTGTGATATTTCTCCCCTTGAATTTTGTGATGTTCTCTTAGGCCAACCATATTTATGGAAGCGACATGTTGTGTATGAGTCTAGACCCCATAGTGTTATTATTATGTTGGGTAGAAAATTGTACAGGATACCAGAGGTAGTGCCCCCTATCACTATTTCTTTAATCTCTGCTAAGCAATGTAGTAAGGTCATTTCACAGACTAGGAAGTTCATCTTCTTTGTGATCCATGCTCATAGTAAGAAGAAGGTCACCGCCACATTCGTGACCTCTACACAGAGCCTCTCTTTGTAGTAGAAGCAAGTGGATGAGATCGTGGAAGAGTACATAGACACCTTCTCTTCACCCACCGGGGTACCGACGCACTACCAAGTGAAGCATCCAATTGATCTAACCCCCGATGCACCTCTGCCTAATGGACCAGCCTATCATCGCTCGTTGATGGAAAATGATGAAATCAAGCGTAAGATCCAAGAGATGCTTCAAAAGGGGCACATCTGACCCAACTCCTCCCCTTGTGGAAGTCTGATTGTATTGGTGCAAAAGAAAGATGGGACCTAGCGGCTCTGCATTGATTACAAAGCATTAAACAAAATCACAGTCAGGAACCACTACCCAATTCCCCAAATTAATGACCTTCTTGACCAACTCAAGGGGGCAAAGTTCTTCAAAAATATTGACCTAAATTCTGGCTACCACCAGGTTCCCATCGAACCGATTGATGTATGGAAGACAACTTTCAAATCTAAAGAAGGTCTCCTCGAATGGATGGTCATGTCCTTTGGATTAACAAATGCACCAACAAATTTCATGAGGTTGATGGATGATGTATTGAGATCCTTCACCAACTCTTTTGTGGTGGTATATCTGGATGACATCTTCATATTTAACATAACTTCGGAGGAGCACATGCAACATATTCAATAGGTTTTCAGCACTCCGCGACATGACAAGCTATATTCCAAGTTGGAAAAATGCTCCTTTGGCATGAACATGGTCCAATACTTGGGCTACATTGTTGATGAGCATGGGGTACATGTGGATCCAGCTAAGATCCAAGTCATCCATGAATGGCCAGACCTGACCACACTAACCGATATTCAAAGCTTCTTGGGACTTGCCAACTTCTACCGATGGTTCATGTTGGGATTCTCCCATATTGCATGGGCCCTCAACCAAGTGACCAAGGGCAGTGGCAAGGCCAGGTTCACATGGGGAAGGAACCACAACGAGCATTTGATGATCTGAAGCATCACTTGTTCTTAGCTCCAATACTCTCCTTACCCGATATGCAACAACCATTCAAGATTGAGACTGATGCATCTGACTATGCTGTAGGTGCAGTTCTCACTCAACACGGTCATCCAGTAGCATACCATAGTGAGACACTCTCATATACTGTCCGAAAATACCCTACCTATGATAAGGAAATGTATTCCATTGTGCAATCCTGTTGTCAATGGAAACATTACATTCTGGGAAAGGAGACAATCATCCACACTGATCACAAGCCTCTGTAGTTCATATAGACGCAGGGGAAGTTTCAGAATGACCGCCATCAAAAGTGGTCCACATACCTGCAATAGTTCCATCTCAACATCAAGTATAAGACAAGGAGCACAAATCATGTTGTTAACTGCCTAAGTCGATCTTTCGTTGTTGCACTCACCACCGTGCTCCATTCCTATGGGAATGAGGCATCTGAGTGGCCACATATTTATCAGCGTGATCCTGACTTCGCCACCACCTATCATCTCTTGGGTACATGCGTGAATGCCATCAATTTTCAGATTCAATATGGACTGTTATGCCATCTGGGACACCTATGTGTTCCCGCAAGCAAGCATGCAAAGCTGATTTGGGAGGCTCACTACAGTCGGATGGCAGGACATTTGGCATGAAGAAAATTGTGGCTGTTCTACAGAAAATTTTTTATTAGCAAAAAATTCGATAGGACGTCAACAAGTATATCGGAGCTTGCACTGCCTGTGCCATTGCCAAGCCAAAGATCAAGAAGAAAGGCTTATACACCCCTATTCCTACTCCCGAGAGGCCTTTGGAATCCATATCGATAGATTTCATGTCTTGCCTTCCATCCACCAAGCAAGGCAATGATTTTGTATTTGTGGTGGTTGATCGGTTTTTGAAGATGACCATTCTCACAGCCTGCAAGAAGAGCATCACAACAACAGATATTGCCAAGCTCTTCTTCGAATGAGTGTGGGTTCATTTTGGGATACCACAGAACATCATCTCATATTGGGATGACGGGTTCCTCAACACATTTTGGTTGAGTCTCTGGTCACTATTGGACACCAAGTTCACTAAATCCATTGCCTTCCACCCCAAAACAGATGTCCAAATAGAGGTCGTCAATCAAATGATTGTGCACATCCTACGCATATATAACTCTAAGCATCCACGTACATGGGATGACAGTCTTCCTTATGTTCAATGCAACTACAACAAGGCTCTCCATAACTCCACCAACCATAGCCCATTTTAGGTGGGGCTGGGATTCCAACCCTTGGGTCCCATTGATGTTGCGCTACTTCTTGCAACCACACATGTAGAATCTTCCCATGTTGAGTCTGAGGCTGACAAAGCCACCATATTCATTGAATGGATTCATCACATCTTCCAATAGGTCCATGAGATTTTTCAGAAATCCAATGCTAAGTACAAGAAGTGCCATGATCAACACCGTGTACCGCACAAGTTTCAGGTGTGAGACAAGGTCTAGTTACATTTGTAGAAAGAGTGCCTTACATGGCCCCATCAAAATCTCTGTCCAGTTCGCTATGGGCCTTACACTATCACCAAGGTTGTGGGTGACAATGCTTTTGAGCTCAACACTCCCCCCTTCCTTGGATTACACCCAATGTTCAATGTGGACCTCCTCTGGCCATATTTTCCACCATTATTGGACACCTAAGAGATCGCAGAACAATTGAAACCAACATAGATCAACCCTGACTGCATGGAACAAGCATCCACTGATCAGATAGTGGACACATAGCTCAAGGGAAATCACCAACAGAGGATCCAACTTTATCGAGTTGTCAAGGCAGGGCAACTCCTACACGAAGGCAAGTGGCTCACCCAAGTCCAAATTCAACAGAAATTTCATCACCTGATGGGGGCACTCAATGCAATGAATACCATTGCTTCCTAAGGGGGGAGGACTGATCTAGGTGGGTATTGGTGGCCACCCACCTATTCCAACTGACTCCTCTTAAGAGTTGTTAGTTCAACACATTTCTTTGTAATGATGACATTTCTTTGTAATTGTGGGTTCTGCACTTCCAGGGCTATCCTGAAGCCCTACACAACATCCAAGTGGATATTGGTGTCCGTCCACCTATTCCAATTGGCTTATTTTGGAATTTTTCATGTCAGTACATCTTTCTGTACTTCCAGGGCCATTTAGGGGCTCTAAACAATATGTTTTGGCTTGCCATAGTCAAACTATAGATAAAGTTAGAGTTGGACAACATAATGTGTAGTTCTCAAAAATACCTTTCCAACGGGCTATCACACGCCTAAAACAAAGGTCATATGCAAAAGTTACGACCCTAGGAAGTTGAGGTACATACTTACCCATCGAGGCCCACATAACTTTTGGCGTTTCATCTCCTAGGGTTAGGTTTTTGGATGTCTAGGGTTTTAGCATTCATGAGTAATGTTAAAAATGCCTCTGGAGCCTCATTGCAATCATTTTTCATAGGCAAATGCACATAGCAACCACATCTCTTCTTAGAGATAGCTACCACCATTCGAGCAAGTTGTTTTCAGTTCTGCAGTTTTACAGTTTCAACCTATTTTTTTATTTATTTAATAGAAGTTATTGTTCACTGGATATCTGTTGTTGTTCTTCGTATCTCCGTGTTATTGTATTCAATCTGTTATTTGTTTTGTTCCGCTCATAAATCCGGATAAGTGACAAAGGAGTTTATGTGCAAGCCCATACTGTACACTCCTTGTGTGCCATCCATGGCTTCTATTGACCTGTAGATTCCATGGGTTTTTTTTGATGGAGCCAACTAAATTCATCCCCCTTGACGTGGTGTGAGTGTTTTGTTATATTTTAACAATTCCCATTTCTTTCACATTCGATACACTCCATATCTGTGGATGAATATGAAAGTCAAGTTTACAACTTTAATGCTATTATTATTTCAATCCAAGCAAAGTGGTGTTTCAAAGTTGTAGATTACGAGGGATTCAAAAGTGGTCATCGAATGGGAAAAAAAAAGTTCCAGGTTCAAAACATTAGTCCTTATTCTCTTTTAAATTACATCACAGATCTCCTCTTGGAGTTTGAATGGTCCTCTTTCACTCATGTTTATCAGGAATTAAACAAACTGCAAACAATCTTTCAAAAGAGGCCCTTTTGCTCTCCAAAGGTATCTTCAGCTCTCAGGAATTTGTGGATGATCAAGTCATCCAAGACTTCTCCATATCTTTATAATTTTAGACTATGTCTTCAGATCAACGATATTTTTTTCTTGAATATCCACATTGATGTAATGCTAGAACATAGACCAAGAATGGTGTATTGACAGTCAAGGCTTTCTATAAGCTTATGTATGGGACAGACACATCGACTTCATTTTTTTGAGATGACTGCAAGTTTTTCCTATATTTTGCAAGTTTTGGTGGTAGTTAGGTTCTCCTCTCTGCTATAAAGTCCTTGGGGATTGCAATGAGTATATTTCCTTGATGAAATATAAAGTTTTTTTTCTTCACAAAAAATATTGCATGCTTGCAAGTTTTTAAAGCACAAAATTGCAATGGGTAAGGGCCATTTCTCGCATTCAAAAGTTTTATCAATGCGATTTATCACAAGCCCATAGGATTATAAAACTTGTGAGGTTGTGACAAAGGAAAAGTATCGCCCATCATCAAAATTTTATATAATGTGACACTTGAAACATGATGCATAAAGGAAACTTGTGTCACATGATTTAAATTTTTTTGGGATGCAACACATCATGGGAATTGAAATTTAAAAGGACTTTGATATTGACATGCTTTCACAATAAATGCAAATTTGGACATTGTGATAAGGTAGAAGAAGATATGCTACTCCTTTGGAAAGTATCCTTGGATGCGACACACCACACCAAACCTTTCTGAATGGAGTTGGGGCAATTATTTCTCAGGACAAGAAG
The DNA here is from genome assembly GCA_009831015.1 of Picea engelmannii. NCBI lineage: Eukaryota > Viridiplantae > Streptophyta > Pinopsida > Pinales > Pinaceae > Picea > Picea engelmannii. The sequence goes on from ML779192.1 coordinate 42,432, forward strand.
GCCTTACAACCTCCCTTGCCTTTCCACATATGATCATATAGAATCAAGGAAGTAAAAGATGCAATCACGGAAGCCAAAGCCCTAGCTAATTTTCAATTTGGTGAAGAAATATTATGAAGAAATGACCTACAAATGCAATTGGTCATCATTGTCACACTTGCAAATACATGTGGCCATATGACAATGAGTTTAGAAAAGAAGAAGAGATCTAAAAAAAAATCACAACACTAGATGAGGTGGCACTCAAAATTAGCTATAGCAGCCAAGGAGGCCAAGATAAAAAAGGAAACGGAAGCAAAATCCTTAAGGCAACAACAAGAGGTATAAGAAAAGAAAATAAATGAAGACTTAAGATTGACATAGGAAGAATAAGTACACAAGAAGTTTTTGGAAGTTGCAACATGCATCTTTGAAAGTCTTCTAACTTGCAACATCCGTCTTTGAAAGTCTTGTGACATGCGACAAGCATATTTTTCAAGCACACGAGCTTTGAACTGATTCACAAAAAAAATATGGGCGTATTATCAACAACCACGAAACTTAATAACACGACATTTCAACTAATGTGTCCATAAAAACATTACCAAAGTGACCAATGTCATAACCTGTGAAAGGAGATTGAACTAGGGGGAGTACCAACAATGAAAAGTAGATTATACATTTTAATCAAAAGACATTATGTATCAAAGAGTGAATAACAGAAACATGGATGATGGACATCATGGCGAGGAGGACCCACCAATATACATTAGTGGCTTCATAAATGTTATCAAAAGAGTCGTATTCATCAAGTAATGATAAGAAAGGAAGAGCATTTAAATGGACATAGAGGAAAAAAGAATAAAAGGATGAAGTACCTACACATGAACAACGATAAGGTGTGGAGCCAAAATGATAAGTGATGAATACTTGTAGTGCAAAGCTTGAGAATGGAAGCACACATATGTTATAGTCTATAAACAAACCTAAGAAAAGGGACTTGTACTCATCTTTACTCCAAAGGAAAACAAATTGTTTTCTTAATATTCATTTGGACATCCTCCTCAAGCATGTATCAAACAGTCAAATGGGGAAAGATGTGGCACCAAAACTAATGCAAAGTTAAATATAATAAACTCCACTTGGAGAAAAGGGATGAATATATGGAAGGACAAATTATATAATTTGGAAGGTCAAGAAAATGAGAGGGGCAATTTCTTGACTAAAACTGAAACTATCACTTGGCCACAAGGCCAAGAGAGGGAAATTATTTTGTAAAAGGTTATAAATGCTATAAACTCAAACTAGAAGGGGATTTTTGGCTGGGAGCTTTCATGTACTTATGCTGAAATTCTAATGAGGAAGAGCCACCTTTGGCCAAGCATTTTTCGGAGAGCTTTGACGACTCTGTCATATGTCGTGGACTATTCCGATGTATTTCTTGAGCGTTAAGATTGTTGTAAGAATCTCCTTTACACTGTAGTCTATTATCATGTTTAGAGTTTACATTTTTATTTATGTTTTCTAGAATTTCTTGTAGAAACCTATAGGCATGCAGTTGCAATTAGTTGTTTACTATTAAATTATTTTGTGTTTTGCAACTATTTACTCATATTCCTCCTTTTATTTTCATAGTCAACTTATTGTTGGGTATAATGATGATGATATTTTTGGTTTTGTGTTTGGTTCATCGGTTCTATTAGTATGTTCAGATGCTTGCATTTGCATTCATGCATCTTATATTAGTTTCTTTTCTTTTTATTAGAATAAAAAACCTCAAACGATGGACCAAGTTGTAGCCAATAAATCCAAAATTAGTAATGGTTGTTGAGCCAAAATCTAGATGGGTTCCCTATACCAAAATGGGGAGTGGTCTAATTGGGACTTGTCACTAGGATGAACCCCTTGTTGTTGAGTGGGACATTTCAACATATCAACACATGGTAAATATTTGTGCACTCTGTGTATGACATCGTTGTTCTTTATATTTTTTGAAGAATATACATGCATTTCTTCACTTGCAAAGGTTTAAAACTTACACGTATAAAAGGTAAAGGAGGAGTTGCAACCTAATTTCTTCAAAGTTGGTCAATGCAATTTTCCAACATGAGATTGACCCTACAAATCACTTTGTCTAGACATTGTTTGATTTTCAAGTTCATCTACTCAACATCACTAATTTATGTCGATGCAAACAAAAGAGTGACCTTATGGGAATCATTGTTTGAAAATATTCAGGAAGCTTCTAGGTTGCGGTGACTTTAATAATGTTGGAATGCAAGAATATGAACAAATCTTGTTACATACGAGCATGTCACCAAGGGAGAGGATGAACTTGAATGGCCTCAAGGCCAAGGTAGGCCTATGTGACCCCATTAAGTTCCACCCTAAAGACTCCTTGGTGTTATGGTTTACATGGTCCAATTTCCAAAAAGATAAAAAGGGATTCCTAAAAATGATTGATAGAGCCATGTGAGAACAATGTTTATTTTAATTTGATACTAAACATAAAAGGTTGGTTCAAGTTTTAGGAGAGCACACCCTCTTTGGGAACCAACCATTTTTTTTTCTCCACTTCTTAGGTCTTGGCCAAACCTAGTATTAAAAACACAAAGATTCATGTTAAGCATATTCCATTGGAAACACACATATTATATTGAAGCAATCAAGCGTATCTAGGATTTGGTGTCACATCCCAAAGGGGACAAATGTTGGATAGGCTAGTAGGATGATAGTTTAAGTGGGTCATTGTTTTCTTGCAAGGTTATGGGAGGTAACTAGCGATATTCAAAACAAGAAAGAATAAATCAATAAAGGAGGAGTTAGAGCTTGTGTGAAGACAATTGTGATCCAACCATTTTAATGAAAAACTCCATACTAGAGCCACCAAGTTGAGGCACCTTCTTAAGATGGAAGAAATTTACAAGGCTAGGGGGGCCAATTTTGTGCTTGTATACAATTGTTAAAGATAGGCAATAAGACAACATTGCCTTCTTCAAACCCTTATCCTCTAAATAAGAAGTGTAGTACATTAAATCCCTCAATACTATCAAAGGGAGAGTCACATACTAGGTTGACATTGAAAGAGATTTTGTGAATAATTACAAAATGGTGTTCCAAACCCAAGGGATGACAAAAGAAGGAAGGTGGCCATGCAAACTTCTATTAACACAGTCCCACACTAACCATCAATTAAACAATAGAAGCTTTGTAACCAAGGGTTGATTTTAGATGAATTGAAAATGGTGTTGAAACAAGTGGTTAATGACAAGGTTCTAATCATTTGCTATGACAAAAATAACCGAAAATGGAACATAAACTGACATTACAACATGATAAACCCAATACAAGAAAAATATCATAAAATACTCATAAATGTAATGGCACCAACGCAATGGAAAAATCCAAAGACTAATGAATAATTAAGAAAGTACATAAAATAAGGGAAGCACAGCTTCAAAAAGAGACAAGCACATGTGAGGCACACATTGCATATCTTGGAAAGGTAACTAAGGGTAACCTATCACCCAAATAGTTATTACATGCCTTAGGTCATGAAACCCATGAAATACAAGAGTACATATTGATTGATGGTGATGAGCTAATGAATTACAATAACTTCTATTTATACTAGACATTAGTCCTAAACTCAAAGATAATGATCAATGCACCCAAACATAACAAAATACCATTAACAATTTCTAACAACATGATTGAGAACATATATTGAGATTAATGACCCATTATATTGACTTATATGCCCTAACTAATCACTATGGACTCATAAGATGTAATGTCCTAAGCATGGTTCGACACAATTCTCTTCATTGCTATAGCAACTTGCAAATATTTCTGAGTGTTGACTTCCATCAAACACTTATACTATAACTACCTTATGACTGTCAAGGACCTTGCTATTCTGTTGTGAGACTTTCTATGATTTAGGTGGTGTTGTTGACGGTTTTCACATGCCTTAAACATTCCCAAAATAACTCCAATATTACAACAACAATATGCATAATAAACTAATAAAGAATTCACAACACACATCGCTGATATATTCAAAGAAACTCAACAAAAACCAACCTTTTTATTTACAACATATAAATGAGTCACATACTGGAAATAACTCACTATTTGGCTTGATACAATCATATGAATGAACTCTCTCCTTGCTGTAGGAATGATATTGTTGAAAGGATGCTTCAAATGACTCTCTTCTATTGCATATAGAATCGCTCCACAGAGGATAGGCACCCACCTTTCCAGAATTCGATTTGGATAGTTAATATTAGTTACAACAAATGTGTATGCTCACTCTCACATAGATTTGCAGACTGCATACAAGGAAACTCGAGCTTGCTGTCTAACTCGACCTGTGAGTTAAGAACTCTGATCCCAAACAACTGAAATGCGCCTAGGTTATGAATTTATTACACCACCACTGATATATTTTTCCCCAACGCCTCAACCACCTGAAGAACAATGGGAACTCGACCCAGAGTGTAGATAATGTTACCTAGAGATGAGGGATTCAATTCTCCAACAAGAATCACACCTCTAATCACCCAAAATGTGCCCAGCTCACAGAAAAATGAGTGTATTGAAAGACCCATGAATTTACTAAGGGAAAACTCGTCTTTCCTCAATATAGTAGACCCCTTGTATCCCAAACTCAGCATCCACCTCTGAAACTCAGCCACAACTAAAATAAAACACAGTTATTAAAGATATTTCAACTGTTTATGAAGCACACAGAAGAAATATGTATGATATCTTCCCCAAAATGACCAACTAGGGTGGATGGTCTCACCACCGAAGCCAATCTCTGAAATTCCTCCTAGGGTTTCTGTCCCAAGAGTTTCAAAACCACAATTAACTCTCTCAATAAGAAATTGGAAATTACCAATGCAAGAATGAGAGAGGGCACCCTCTTTTTTTCTTTTTATTCATTTGTTGACTTTTTTGTGACCTTTTTACATTTTCATCAATTTAAGTGACTTTTCATATTCCTCTTAAGTCACTTTTGGTGCTTTTCCCCTTTTAATTATCTAATGTCATTTTTGTTAGGCAATTTTCCCCTTAGGACATTAAATAATTAATTAATTCACTTTTTTTTAAATGACTATAGCCTACGGGAATCACTTAATCTACTTCGTCCATGCCCCATGATCACTCAGAAGGGGACATGACAATCCTCCCTTCCTAAGATTGCTTGTCCCCAAGCAATTACAAATTCAGGTGCTGTAAAATTTGTTCACTCTCCCAAGTGGCATCTTCTGTAGGAAACTCTCTCCATCTGACCAAATATTCTCTGATTACCCTATTCCGAAGCTTCCTTTCCTGAACATCCAATACTTCCTTAGGAACTAGTACTAGCTGCCCCTCCTCATCCAATGGAGGCAGTTCTGCCGAGGTAGTGATGTGTTGTCCCAATGCCTTTTTGAGACACAAGACATGAAACACATTATGGATCTTACTCCCTTCTGGCAGCTCCAACTCATAAGCCACTTCGCCAACTCTCCTAGTCACCTTGTAAGTCCCGTGAAATAATGGTTTTAGTTTCTCTGCACCACTCTTCTTTAGAGAAGCTTGTCTATATGGATGCAACGTGAGAAACACCAATTCCCCTACCTCAAAGGTGCACTTGATCCTATGGCTATCTGTATATATCTTCTGTTGGTTCTAGGCAGTCATAATGTCTTGGTTCTCTTGAATACAATCTTTCGCCTTGGGGGCCCTGTTATCCCCAAACACAAAGTCTACAAAGGATGGAGCATCATATCCATATAATGATCTAAATGGTGACATCCCAATGGACATATGATAAGTAGTGTTATAACAATGCTCGCCCAAGTGTAACCACTTAACCCATGCCTTATGCTGCCCGTTCACGTAGTTATGACAATATCCCTCTAGCCATTTGCTCACTATCTTTGTTTGGCCATCTGTCTGTGGGTGGTAACTTGTACTAGGAGTCAACTTTGTGCCTGCTAGCCTGAACAACTCTTACTGAAAAGCACTCAAAAATAGTCTGTCCCTATCACTAACAATGTTTTTCGGTAACCCATGAAGCCTGAATATCTCCATGAAGATTAAATCTCCTACATGTGCTACCTTTTACTATAAGTATATGGAAAAGAAATGAGAAAACTTGGTCAACCTGTCGACCACCACATAGACACAATCTATTCCCTGTGTCTCCAACAACCCTGTGATAAAGTCCATAGACATGCTCTCCCATTTATGCTCTGGAATGGGCAGTGGCTGAAGTAATCCTGTTGGGTGGGTCTACTCTGACTTGTTCTACAGACAAGTCACACACTCATGCACATGTCTCAATACATCATCTTTGAGGGGTTTCCACGAGAACCTCTCTTTGATCTTCATGTATGTTTTGAAATATCCCAGATTCCTAGCTAAAGGTGTGTCATGCATGGATTTCATAATTTTCTCCTTTAATGTGGACTCCAAAACCAAGTATATGCAATCTTTATAGTAGATAATATCAACTACCACCTTGTACTTGTCATCCCACACATTACTATCCATCACCTCACAAGAAAATTTTCTCTTGGAATACTCCACTAAGAGCTCCGATTTCCAATCCATAGATATCTATGATAATGAGTGCATCTCTGGTCTCCTAGGTAGAGCATCAACAACTGCATTCTTCTTTCCTTTGATGTACTTAATATCATATTCATATGTTTGTATTTTACTGACCCATTTCTGCTGTCTTTCATTAGGATCCTTTTTCCCCAAGAAATGCCTCAAATTGTTGTGATCAGTCTTGACCAAAAACTTCCTACCTACCATGTACCGTCTGAATTTTGCCAATGCATACATAATGGTGAGCATTTCCTTGTCATATATGGGGTAAAGTCTCTCTATGGTGGAGATCTTCCTACTATTGTATACAATAGGATGCTTTTGCTGCATCAAAACCGCTCCTATGCCCACACAAGATGCATCACAATGTAACACAAAGGCTTGAGTAAAGTTAGGAAGTGCCAAAATGGGGCAAGAACTCATCACTTCCTTCATTTTATCAAAGGTCTTCTAGGCCTCTTTTGTCTAAAAAAAATCCCCTTTCTTTGTGAGATATGTAAGAGGGGTGGTCAACTAAGAGAATCCTGACACAAAGGACCTGTAGTAACAACAGATCCCAAGGAACCCTCGTAAGTGTGTGATGTTCTTAGGTGGTGGCCAATCTAGAATAACCTGTATCTTCTCTCTGTGAACCTGCACTCCCTGTGCGTTGACCACATGCCACAAGTAGAGAATATATGTCATACCAAATTCATACTTATATTCCTTGGCATATAATGACTGCTCCTCCATAATGTTCAGAATCTCCTCCAAGTGTGCCAAGTGATCCTCCCAGGTCCTAATATATATCAGGAGATCATCGAAAAATACCAATAGGAACTTCCTCAACTGCTTCCTAAATATATGATTCATGCATGACTGAAAATTAGCAAGTGCGTTGGTCAACTCGAAAGGCATGGCCAAGAACTCATAGTGCCCATAATGGCACCTAAAGGCGGTTTTATGAATGTTCTCCTCACAGACTCTGATATGATGATATCTGGATTGAAAATCAATCTTTGAAAAATACACCGCTCCATGCAGCTCATAGATCCTGGGTATGGGGTACTTGTTTTTTATCGTCTTTTTATTCAAGGCCCGATAATTAATACACATCCGCATTATCCCATCCTTCTTCTTAACCAAGACCACCGGAGAAGTGAAAGGACTGGAACTGGGTCTTATGTGCCCCATGTCAATCAAATCCTTGATTGCTTTCTCTATCTCATATTTGAACTTCTTGAGATGCTTGTACGTGGTGGTGATAATTGGTTTGGCCCCCTCCTCAAGTTCTATCGTGTGCTCAAAACCTCTGTCAAGAGGCCTCCCTGGAGGTATCTTCCCAAATACCTTGTCATGTATGCTCAATAAATCATGAATGTCTACATGATAGTGCCTTCTTCCCTCATCATATGTATGGGATGTAATAAAGCATTGTGTTGCATATACTACATCTCCATGTTTGAATATGGATTCCATCCTTTTGTTTGATACCATCATAGGAGCATTATTCACCATGCCTCCTAGAAAAACTAGTTTCTCTCCTGGTGTGAAGAACTCCATGGTCATATGTTTGTAGTTTGTGATAATGTCCCCCAATGTTTGAAGCCACTGAACTCCCAACACTGCATCTGTATCTGCCACATCTACCACATAAAAATCTTATATCAAGGTGTAGTTACCAATTATTAAGGCCAATCTAGGAATTTTCTTTGTGCAAGACACATTAAATTCGTTGGCCACTACTACTTTGAAACCCTCAAAGTCCTCTGTAGCTACTCATCTCCTAGCCACCCAATATGCATCAATAAAATTGTGGGTTGCCCCACCATCAATCAATGAAATGACTCCCTATCCCCTTATGACTCCTCTAACTCCGAAGGTGTTGAATCTCAGAGTACCTGATAATGTGGCTATAAAAATGTCCTTAGCCTCCTCACGAGGCTTCTCCTCTGTCTCCTCCTTTTGCTCTTTGCCCTGCTCTGGAGCAACCTCTTCCTCCTCCTCCTCCTCATCAGAATATGGATGTACCTCAATATAATGGGCTTGACCCTTTCCCTAACACCTGTGTCCTGGTACCCATGGATATTTGCAGTGGAAACAAAGGTTCTTTATCCTTAGCTCATTTTTTGTTGCCTCATCCAACTTTTCCTTACTCGTACCTTCCTTCCCAGGAGGCTTGTTGTCTGTGCTTTTTTTTGGAATAAAGGGTTTGGGAAAAGTTTTGGTTCTAGGGATTGCACCCTCCATGTCCCTTGTCCTAAAAATAACATCCTATAAGGTCTCAGGCTTGAAATCTTTTACCCAACCATGAAGTGGCTCCAACATCCCCTCAATGAACAACATCACAAGCCTCTACTCATATATGTCTGACACCATCACTGCTAGCTTTTGAAACTTTGTGATGTAAGAATCTAGTGATCCTTCTTGTTTGAGCTCTGCTAACTCTCTAAAATGAAGCTTTGGGTCCCTTTTTATCAAATCTTTTCATAAACTTCTGAGTGAAATCCAAATATTAAGTGATATTAGAGTGCCCCAGAGTGACTAACCCATGATACCACCATTCATGTGCCTCTCCATCAAGATGCAAGGTAACAAATTTAATCGCCTCAACTCCTATCATGGGGTTCAATTGAAAATAGGTGTCAAGTTTTTGTACCCATGCTCGTGCAGTGCTCCTGCTAGATCAATTAAATGTGGGAATGGATAACTTTCCCAACTTCCGAGAGGTCTTTGTTTAGTTGACCCCTTTGGTCCTTGGGTCTATTCCTATGTTTAATGGAGAAAAAATCCTGAAGTGACGTAGCAGCCTGAAAATCCTCCCCCAAGGTCTTAGACTCTACATAGTAATCCTGGAAAGTCTCACCATGCACCGGTTGCCCCTGGTTCAATGTCTGTTGTTTTTACAAGAATTAAAGAATTAGTGGTCTAGGGACTGTTCTGGTAGTTGTATTTGGTCCAACCTATGTAGGCACCTTGTTCTGGTTTGGTGTACGGATCTCACGATGGATCCCCTCACCATTGTTGCCATTGTTCACATTTGAACCCTCTACACCAGAGTTGCTACCATGGTTCTGAGCTGCAATTAATTGAGTCATGAGTTGGGCTAAGTGCTACTGCCCACTAGCTATTTTCTCCAAGATATGAAGGGATCTATCCTTATTTTGGTCCCCCATAGGTCTCCCATGTTCTGCTCTGGGTTGATTCTCACCCATCTCCTCCTCTCCTTCGTAAAAAATGTTTTCTGCCCCTCGCTATCTTCTACTCCTATAGGTGATATACCTACCATTTCCTCTCCTCATGAATTACAGACCCCCCCCTCAGGCTGGCAGTAAGAGGGTTATGATAACACTGTAATGTCCTAAGCATGGTTTGACACAATTCTCTTCGTTTCTGTAGCAACTTGCAAATATTTCTGAGTGTTGACTTCCATCAAACACTTATACTATAACTGCTTTATGACTATCAAGGACCTTGCTATTCTATTGTGAGACTTTTTATGATTTAGGTGGTGTTGTTAATGGTTTTCATATGGCTTAAACATTCCCAAAATAACTCTAATATTACAACAACAATGTGCATAAAAACTAATAAAGAATTCACAACACACATAACTGATATATTCAGAGAAACTCAACATAAAACAACTTTTTTGTTTACAACGTTAAAATGAGTCACATACTGGAAATAACTCACTGTTTGGCTTGCTGCAATCATATGAATGAACTCTCTCCTTGCTGTAGGAATGCTATTGTTGAAAGGTTGCTTAAATGACTCTCTTCTACTGCATATAGAATCGTTCCACAGAGGATAGGTGCCCACCTTACCAAAATTCGATATGGATAGTTAATATCAGTTACAACAAATGTGTATGCCCACTCTCGCATAGATTTGCAGACTGCATACAAGGAAACTCGAGCCTGCTGTCTAACTCGACCCGTGAGACAAGAACTCTAATCCCAAACCACTGAAATGCGCCCAGGTTATGAATTTATTCCACCACCATTGATATATTTTTACCCAATGCCTCAACCACCTGAAGGACAATGGGAACTCGACCCAGAGTGTAGATAATGTTACCTAGAGATGAGGGATTCAGTTCTCCAACAAGAATCACCCCTCTAATCACCCAAAATGCACCCAACTCATAGAAAAACGAGTGTATTGAAGGACCCACGAATTTACTAAGGGAAAACTCGTCTTTCCTCAATCTAGTTGACCCCTTGTATCCCAAACTCAGTCGCCACCTCTGAAACTCAACCACAACTAAAAAAAACATAGTTATTAAATATATTTCAACTGTTTATGAAGCACACGAAAGAAATATGTATGATATCTTCCCCAATATGACCAACTAGGATGGATGGTCTCACCACCGAAGCCAATCTTTGAAAATATTCCTAGGGTTTCCGTCCAAGAGTTCCAAAACCACAATGAACTCTCTCAATAAGAAATTAGAAATTACCAATGCAGGAATGAGGGAGGGTGCCCTCTTTTTTCCTTTTAATTCATTCATTGACTCTTTTGCGACCTTTTTACCTTTTAATCAATTTAAGTGACTTTTCATATTCCTCCCAAGTCACTTTTGGCGCTTTTTCCCCTTTTAATTATCTAATGTCATTTTTGTTAGGCACTTTTCCCCTTGGGACATTAAATAATTAATTAATTCCCTTTTTTTTTAATGACTATAGCCTACGGGAATCACTTAGGTTACTTTGTCCATGTCCCATGATCACTCGGAAGGGGACATGACATAAGTCCAAATGGAAGGGTCATCTCTTATGTCATACATACATTATGCTATGTTAGGGGCATAATATTCTCTTCCTCTTTAAAAGCTTACTCTTAAAGCATCTAGATGATACCGAGTAGTACGACTTACTCAAATGTGTGCACTTGTTTCCATGTTTGACTATCTATCCATCTATATTTGAACATTATTAGCTTCAATCCTTGATTATTTAATGTCACATAGTTTATTTTCCTTCGATTGCCAACATAGTTGTAACTTCTCCAATTTGTTGGTATTTGATAATATCATGTCATAAATTGGTTCCTTGATGCCATATTCCATGAACGATGTCATTGATTCTTCCATCCATGTCTTACCCTTCTTATAGACTTTCTTGGTAATGAGGACATCAATAAGGCTTCACCTTTATTGTTTTACCTTAGTTGTACATAGCCTTATCACCAATATTATTTTTTGGCACAATGACATGTTCTATCCTCTATGATTGATATTTAATTTCACTTGTGTTTGAGATAATGCTATCATATTTTTCCTTTACCTTCTCGAGATGGGGGTTGAGTTCTGCCAATATTTTCTAGTGACCTTAATTTATATCATCTTCCTTCTCTTTATGAACCTAATATGAAATAATATCCATAATTTTTTTGTACTTCTTTAATGATTTCTTGCATTTTTTATTTGACCTCATTAGTTTTTATAGTATCTGCAACGTTCTTACATATTTTTCTTCAACTCTCTTCTTTATTTCTTCATCTAATATCTTTTCCTTGGCCTCATTGAGATGTCTGTTGATATTCTTAACATCACTAAGAAGGTTAGATTATGCTTACACAACCTCTATATTTCTTCACAAGATAAATTTTTAGTTCTTATCTGACCTTTTGTAATTTTTGTTGTACAAGTGGCTGTCATTGATGTCAACCCTAGAAGAAGCCTCGAAGCAAGCCTCTAGAAGTGATGGGTGTATTCGAAGAAGTATCCAACCTGGTCCCCTTATGAAATATCTCTATGCATGGCCATCACGGGAAGACACTTTGAAGAAGTCTACAAGAAGCCTTGGAAATATGGTTAAGTGGTTAAGAAGCCCCAGAGGTATGATCATGAAGCCCGAAGTTGATTGAAGAAAAAGAGTATGAAGGACATTCCAAATGCATACAAAACATTCGTTGATTGATAGTCCTTGTCAATCCGTCTCCAACGGTATGTGGCACACCATGTGGTTCCTCATGGTTGAGGAGTTATGCCCTCTTAAATATGAAGCCCCAAAGTATGGTCAAGAAGCCTCAGATATAAGGTCAAGAATTTATAAGTTGGCCCTAAATTAAAGTAAAGGAGAAAAAGTTGTTGCAAACAAGAAGTTACAAGTTGTCTCAAGGTCAAGTAAATAAGGTGCTTGGAAGGGTATAAATGTACATTAAGAACCTCTCATTTTTATGATTCAATCTTGTGATCTCTTAACACAATCTTGGCAACGAATTTTAAAGGGAAGATGGAGTGAATAAGGGTGAAATTCCAAGGGAAGATGAAGTCTTGTGATGATGTGTTCTAAGGTATGTTTTTTAAAGGTCATCTTACAAATTTTTCTATAATTTTTTTTCTAGAATGACTTAGATAGTGAAACTTGGAGGATGTTGAGAAGATATATCAAGGTACCCATGGTATGAATTTAAGCTTCTTTGTCGTTTTAATTTTGGAGATACACTCTATGAAAGATAGGGTTTTTGACTAGTAGGTATTCCTGGTAAAACAATCATAACTTCTTCATAGAGGATCCAAATTTTGTAAGACCAATTGCATTGGAAAGCGTACATTACATAGTATTTTGTGTGTGAGTTTTAGAATTAGATATCGAATATTGAGCATGTGATGGTGTAAAAGTTCGCTCTCCAGAATAGGCCAAAATTTAGGAAGGTTTGCCATTTTCGCTATATCTCTTTTTCAATGACGATTCAAGGAGCGAAACTTGGAGGAATTTCAGAGAAGATATCAAAGAATATTGGGTACAAGTTTTAGACCTTGATTCAATATAGGTACATAGTTATACTTGTTGAAAGTTAGGGTTTGTGACTAATACAAAAACTAGTCCCAAATAGGTGTTCGAGATAAAACAATTATATATAAAGCTTGGTAGGTCAAAATTGAATTCCACTTGTTGCCTCAGAAGGAGAACAAATCATGATATCTAAGGTCCAAGTTTCAGAATCATAAATGGAAAATTGAGCTTGTGATGAATCTTACAATTTTGCAGGTTTGAGGTACAATTCTCAACAACTTTGTATGGAAATTTAAGAAATTGTGTTGGGGTTTATATGTGGACCCAGTTTGATAATGTTGATGTATAAGTTGTAGTGGATATAGTTTTGATGATGTTGATGAATAAGTTGTGGTGGATCTAGTTTTGATGATGTTGATGTATCAATTATGGTGTATCTAGTTTTGATGATGATGATATATCAGTTGTGGTGAATCTAGTTTTGATGATATTGATGTATCAGCTATGTTGTATCTAGTTTTGATGATGACAATGTATTAGTTGTAGTGGAGCTAATTTTGATGATGGTGATATATTAGTATCAATGACAGTAATAGTGACAAGTTGATTCTCTCATTTATATTTAAGGGTGGCAGGGTGGTGCAAGGCAGGAGATCGAGGTCTCCTTCAGGTTGGTGCCTGAGAAACAAGGGAGGTTGAGTGGTGCATGGGAATATTGGTTTCTTCAGATAGTAGGTTGGTGCTTGTAGGGAGTTGCAGCTTCCCTTGATTTGGTGCTCATAAAACGAGGGGTTGGAGCCTCCTTCCAGTTGGATATGGAGAATCTAGGGTGTCGTTGCTTCCTTCTGGTTGGAGCCTTTAAACTAGGGGGTTGGAGCTGGAGAATTTGGGGAGTAGTAGCTTCCTTCAGGTTGGAGCCTATAAATAGGGGGTGGTGCCTCCTTCTAGTTGGTGCTCGAGAATTTTGGAAGTTGGTGCTTCTGGTGAATGCAATCTTCAATATATATATATTAAAAAGTATTCTCTAGTTTTCTCCCATTTAGGTTTCCACATAAAATTTGTGTGTATTGTGTATCTCTAGTTATATGTTTATGATATCTTGAATGCAATCATAAATGATACATTGTTGTTAATTTAATGTTTACATGTTGTGATTAAAAATGGTAAAAAGTGCTCAATATTGATTCACCCCCCTTCTTAGTATTGGTGAATGTTCCAACAATTGGTATCAGAGCAGTTCCTTTAGAAATAATCTAACCAATGGATGGTAGATCACAAAGTGTACTAAAAATGGAACGACAATGTTTGATGGTCATAATTATGCCTTTTGGAATAGAAGGATGAAAACATTTTTGCAGGCATAAGGATTTGATGTCCGACAAGCAGTAGTAGATAGATATAAGGAACCCGCCACTCCCCCAACATATAAAGATGGAAAGAAACTTAGTGAAAACAATTTGAAGGATAAAAATGCTATTCTGAATGGCCTGGTTGATTCAGTGTATGTTAAGGTTATGCATTGCGACTCTGCAAAGGATCTTTGGGAAAAACTTCAAAATGTTTATGAAAGAGATGCCAAAGTCAAAGGGGCCGAGCTTCAAACTTATAGAGGTCGATTTGAACAACTAAAAATGAATGAAGATGAAGATATTACAACTTATTTTCTTCGATTTGATCAAATATTGAACACTATTAAAGGCTTAGGAGAATAAATTAAAGTACCAGTAATTGTTCAAAAGGTACTAAGGTCTCTTCCAATGAGATTTGATCCTAAGATTTCAGCCCTAGAAGAAAGAGAAAATCTTGCTACGTTGAGCATGGATGAGTTACATGGAATCCTTACAGCTTATCAAATGAGAACAGAGCAGGATAATCCATCCAATAATCCATCCAAGAAGGAGGCAACTTTCAAAGCATCCAATAAGATAAAGAAGAATAAGAGAAAGTCAAAGTCAAACTACAACTGCAGCGATGATTCAGATGAAGATGAAGAAATAGCCAACTTCGTAAGGAAGTTGAAGAGAGGAATTGACAAGTACAAAGGTAAGCTTCATTTAAAATGTTTTTATTGTGGTAAAATTGGTCATTTTGCTTCCAAATGTCCTTATGCTAAGAATTCAGATAGTGATGAAGAAGAAGTTCCCAAGAAAGAAAATAAATATCAAAAGGGAAACAAGAAAGACAATAAAAGGAAAGTCTTCAAGAAAAGCCTCTACTCAAGAGAAGACAGTTACTCATCTGATGAGGATAATGATAGTGACAATGACTTAGAAAGAGTGCTCTTCATGGCAATGAAAACTCATAAAGGAATCCTTGAAAATGAAGAAGAAGATTATGAATAAGGTGAAGTGGATCTTGAGGTAGAACTAATCTATGCTCTGAGTGAGTTAAAAAGGGAAAGGAAGAAAAACAAGTCCCTCAAGGAAGAATTGATCAAGCTAAAAAAGAGTTCTCAAAACTCCAATAAATTTTTTGAAGAAGTCCAACATATTATCATAAAGCTAAAAAATTAGTTGGAAGAAAAGCAATGTTTGGAAGCCGAAATAGTATCACTAAGAAAGGAAGCAGAGAAGGGAGAAGAAATTTTGACAAGTCATCCTAAGAAAATATCTGAGGACTTAAACAAGCTTGAAGCATAATTTATTTAACAAGAAAGAAGACTTGAAGAATAAATCATCTCCTTGAAAACCCAACTTGAAGAAGCAAAGAGAACAAAAGAAGTAACGAATATCCAGATAATGAAGAAAGAAGAATATTGTGAGAAGCTTGAAGAAGAAGTCGTCACATTAAGGGTTTAAATTAACAAGCTAATTAAGAACTTGAAGAGATCTCAAGTGCTATAAGACATTCTTAGCTATCAAAGGTCACCATTTAATAAAGTAGGTCTTGGATAAATTGGTGAGGCCTCATGCAAAGAATATGGAAATGCCAATCACAACAAGAGCATTGAAGAGAGAGGAAGCTCCACACCGTCAGTAAAGAAAATTGAATAAAAATGTTCCAGGTTGTCGGAAAGGAAGAATGAAGTGGAGGCTAAGAATTATGTAGACATTCTTAAAGGAAGGGATCATGGTCAACAAGAGTTGAAGAGGAATGTATGTAGAAAAAGTGTATCCCCAAGAAGACCTTCTACCTCTAGGCATAAAAGAAGCTTCATTCATTATGAAAGAAACAATAGAAGAGAATATCGTGATCAACTAAGGCATGAATTCAGAAGGACTAAATCACAAAGAGAATCTTTGGATCCCATGTATCAAAGTTTCTTTCCTGGTTATTGTTTTACTTGTAATAACTTTGGACATAAAAATGTAGATTGCAGATCATATGGAAGAAATGTTCAAGCAAGAAATGTTTATATGCCCCCCTATATTATTGAATGTTACAAATAGCACAACTATGGACATATAGCTCGTGATTTTAGAAGCATGATGAAGTCCTCCTTGAAGGAAAACATTGATATCATATACACGAAGGTTTGGAGAAGACAACAAAAACAAGAAGAACATGTGAATGAAGAACTCATAGAGATCATACTCACATGATTTACATAATTGTGAAATCATGATGAATCTACAGACAGAGAGGAAGATGTTAGAATTCAGAGTAATGATCCTACAATAGAGCGAGCCTATGTATTATTCTAAGCAATCTAGCTTGGAGACTCCCAATAATGTGAATTTTGAAGAGGGGGAGTCTAAGCAGCAATTATTATAGATTAGAGAACTATCTTTTGGACAGTCCGAAGTGTTGTGGATTTTGGGAAGGCAAATTCAGAATGATTTGATGACAGAAATGAAAAATGTCTCGTGACAGATTCGTTGATTAAGGAGTAGTTTTTGGAACATATCCCCATGCAGGTATGAAGAGATCAATTGGCAGTTACGAGTAATATCATTGAAACACTTTTGAGGCAAATATTCATGATCGTATAGAGGATTTCAAGTATGTATTCAAGCATGGATATATTCATTACATATTAGACAATGTGTACTTGTTGCAGACATGTAGAGTTTGATTTAAAGATAGAGCAGACTAGTGGACATATTTGATTCAACTTAAGAAGCAGATCAATTGCAATAGATTTGGGGAAGTCTTCAGAATAGTAAAGTGACAGATGGGTCAACCTTATGTGTAGTTGAGTAGCAAATTCATGGATAGTTTAATGACATATGGACATAGATGAATTCATGAGATATTTGACAGGTCTAGAAGACAATACTTGATGTAAATCATAGAATATGCATGACAGTGGATGAAGGCATGAGCCCAAGAGGAATCACATAAAAACTCGTTGGCATTGTCATAAAGAATAATGTTTCATTTAAGCATATGACTCAAGGAAAAAAACATATTGACATGTGGAACCAACTAGTCATAGAAAGGCAAGCCGTGAAAGGCACAACAAGACAGGGGGAGAGAAACCGTCAAGAAGAGTTATACTGCCAAGGGGAGATTGTTGAATGATTATGTCATTGATGTTAGCTCACTGAAGACATGACAAGCCATGAAGACTTGAAGTCAATAGATGAAGGAACCTTGACATGAACGCTTTTAATATACGTCAGTGGATTATAATAACAGGAAGTGCCAATAGACAAGAATCCCCAGAAGAGAGGAAATGAAGCATATACAAGAATATCCACATTGATCTACATGGAATCTTGCAAAGAAGAAAGGGGGAGATAGATTGTCAAAATAAGGTATACTATTAGGGGGAGTTACCCTTTTCCGTTGATGTCAAAGGGGGAGAGAATGAACAAAAGTAGGAGACAAAGTTCAAAAGCATGAAGACATGGGGAGAAATGGTTACGGGGGTAGTATGAGCGTTGCCATCAATTCCAAAGGGGGAGATTGTTAGAAAAGTGGTTTTCATTGATGTGAACCCTGGAAGAAGCCCCAAAGCAAGCCTTTATAAGTGATGAGTGTATTTGAAGAAGTCCCTAAAGTGGTCCCCTTATGGCATAGCTCTAAGCATGGCCCTTATGAGAATACGCTTTGAAGAAGTCTACAAGATGCCCTAGAAATATGGTTAAGTGGTTAAGAAGCCCCAGAGGTGTGGTCACGAAGCCCAAATTTGATTGAAGAAAAAGAGTATGAATGCCATTACAAATGCATGCAAAACATCCATTGATTGATAGTCCTTGTCAAGACGTCTCCAACGGTAGGTGGAACACCACATGGTTCCTCACAGTTGAGGAGTTATGCCTTGTTCATGATTAAAATTGCAACGAAGTTTTTTTGCCTGCAAAGTATTGCTAAAGCCTATTATTATAAGCTAATAGGATAAATAATACTAGTAAGTGTGACCCCCTTGTAGATTGGGAGATAATATCTGACTCTTATTTGATGTTTTTTCCACTGTTCGACACTGCTTACATGGTTGATGAGATCTTATTGGCGATGGATTGGACTTATTATGTGTTGGTTCTATGTGCGACACATGAATGTTGGTTAAGGCATGTTATGTTTTCTTCTGAGCTCTAATCGCATGTTACGATTGCCTATGTTATCCATTGCTACTATTGCTATCTGTTCATGGACTCATGACTTTGACACCTGCACAACAGACATGTTAGTAAAAATACTAAAGAGCAGTTGGAAAAAGGCAAAAGCAATACAAACAAATCCAAAGGGAAGGAATTAAAATTATGCTATATACTACTCTACATGCATTGAAATTTAAATGGTCGTTGTTAACCCTAGCAATAAGCTAATAGTTATGAAATTTGATTGAGTTATATGAAGTGGTGATTTATGTTATGACATAAGTTTGATATGGCTCACGCTATTGGTTTTAGTGGGTGATGGTTTCGATACATGGTTTAATTAATTGAGTTAATGGGAAGCTTGCCGGTTTTTACTAAGGAATTAATGGACTGGGGATGGAGGCAACGTGCATTTATTGCATGTCACCCTTACTCCTTCCACTCACCGCCACCCTAATCGGGTTATTGTTCAACTGTGTTTGCTATGGTTATGCTCCGAATTTCAAGCAGAGGGAGAACCACTCAGCCAATTCGTGTTTAAGGTGCTTTTGATTATAGGTATGTATTTTTTTTCGACATCCATGAGTCTGCTCTGGTTATGAAATAGATATTGGCTCGGATGTATGGGTTTTTGCTTCCTTAAGTATGGCAACTGTGTAAAATTGTGATTTTTATGGAAAGATTTGTTGGTGGATTTCTCTGCGATAATGTCTGAAGTTACAGTGTATTGGGTCATTCTGAGTGTTAGCAGCCATAAAGGATCTTTTTCATCCTTGCCGGTTTAGTGGAGGGTTTCTTTTGGTTTAGAGTGTCTGGCTTTCTCCATGCCTATGTGTTCCATTCCTAGTATTTTTCCGTTATGGGGTTTTGAATGCATTGTGTCACTGCGTGTTGCTTCACTTGGGTATGAGTTCGTTCATGTTACTAATGTTGCACAATGGGTTGTGATGTCCGTTTGCCAAAGGGCTTGCTTAAGGTGACTGTTATTTCTCGGCCCTGTCCTATCTCATCATTCTTGGGTTGGCTGGGAGACCCAAGAGGGTTATACCCTACGTGTTTCAAGTCTTGTTACAAGGTCAAACTGGAGCCTTGCTCCTCTGGTCATAGTCTCCCCTATCACAAGGATTGTCACCCTGTCTGCGAAGAAATTTGTGGTGTAGCATGTGCATGCACAATTGGTCTCAGAGGTTCCCACCTGATGTCTGGAGTCGACTCTAGGTGTTGGTCTACAGGGCCAAACCTTGATTACTCAAGGCTTAGTTTTGATAAAGGAAACCCATTATGTCATGTTGGATACATGATCGATGGTTATGAGTTGGTGATGCATTGTCATTAATCTTCTATTATCTTAACAGTGGCTTTTGGTTGTAGTCACTACAATTGGTTATTATGACAGTCTCATTGATAATCTCATCATTGAAATTGGTTGATTGAAGAATGGGGTTGATACATAGTCACTGTCTTTTTGCATCGAGATTATTGAAGTGTTAACTAGGCATTAGTTTACAATTGATTAATGCACAATGATGCTTTGTGCGTGATGCATTGGTATGCGTGGCATTCCTACAATATGAATCAATGATTACTATAACTATGTGTTTTTAATGGCCAAATGGTTATTGCAATCAAGGTGATTATGTCATTTCCATATATAAACAATAACCTTCCTCCTTGGATGTCGATCAAGAGAGAGCACACAATGTTGGCAATGATTGTTCTAGGTATTTAATTATCTTTTATTTTCTTTAAAGTATGACAAAATATTTCATTTCTTTGTTTCGTGCACGGTAATTATTTCTTTTATATATAACGACATCTAGATAAGTATAATTAATCATGCAGTATGTTGGACCAATTAGGTAGGTACCGGGTTAAAGATATGAACGTATATATTGAGCCTATTATCGATGAGTTGTTGAAGTTATGGGCTGG